>JACXGK010000976.1:9022-76898 GCA_016801125.1 Novumbra hubbsi
CCCAGGGCCAACAACGTCCTGTCAACTGTCATGGTAGTCATCCCCAGGGCCAACAACGTCCTGTCAACTGTCATGGTAGTCATCCCCAGGGCCAACAACGTCCTGTCAACTGTCATAGTAGTCATCCCCAGGGCCAACAACGTCCTGTCAACTGTCATGGTAGTCATCCCCAGGGCCAACCTAGAACTAGACCAAACCTCCCGGGGACCCTAGGAAGAGTTTATTCATCTCCTCAGAACGTCCTATGTCAAGGTAAGTAAAAAGTAGGGATTTGGGTAAAAGGTCATTTTTTCTATTAAACATCAGAGTAGGACCCTCCGGAGAAGGTATCCCGGACCATAAAACATCTCCGGATAACATCTCTCTTAAACGTTGCCAAATTAGTTTACCACTGTTTAAGAAAACACCTGATCCGGATTATAATCTAAACAATAATGCGTAGTGGTCACGTTCAGAATCTCGGATACATTTGTGTCTATTTACAACGTAATCAGCATTATACACTGTATAAAACGAGCAGCTATTACATTATTGGCAGTTGATTACTTCCTACATCAGTTGCAATGTAGGTCATCAGCTGAAAACCAGCTCCATCTAAATGATCACCTATTGTCTTTGTACAGGTACTGACGTGAATGACCATTCAGCTATATTGTTCTCTCATCAGTCTCAGAGGAAAGCGGTAATGAGGAGGAGAATTCAGACGGTACAGGCATCCATAGCTCTTCATCAGCCTAATTAGAGGTGTGCGAATGCATGTGTGCTTCTTTGTATGCCTGTGTGTGTGTTTTTCATGTGTGCATGTGTGTTTGTATGTGTTTCTGACAGGATCCTTTAGAGAATCATCCATTTTTTATACTTTAAAACCTATTATGTCAATTATTCACATTCTCTCTCTAAGACTTCCCGTCCAGAAAGGAAACTGTCACCAAAAATACTGCTGAGTAATATCTTTTTTAATGCTGAACAACTACAACAGGGAGAACAAACACAAACACATAAACAAACAAACAAACACACACTCATTAGCCTAAACCTGAGTCTGATAGGATGTGGACAGAGCAGGACATAGAGAGAGCAGTTATGGTTTCGTGACACAACAAATCAAAGTGAAGCTGAAGAGCTAGACCCCTCGGGCCAGGGGAGTCATGATGTCATGTGTTTGTGTGTACGTGTTTGTCTTTGTGTGTGTATATGGGAGTGCGGCCTAGCCAAGCCCCTGTGTTTGGGAGAGAATGCTATAATTGTATATTGTCTCTGAGGACTAGAATATGCAGGAACAGCACATATAGATGTTCAGCCCTTTTGTAGATGGTAAAGTACCTATTGGAGACCTGTGGAATAAAACTCTAAATGAAGAGGTTCAGGGGTTGTTGTGACATATCTGTTGCTAGGAAAAACACTTGTCTGTCTCTCCATCATTCTTTCCGTCCCCATCTTTCTTTTCTTTCTTCCATCCCTCTCTCAAGGGGAGCACAAATGACTCTCACTCTTTAGAATCAAGCATCATCGAAAATATGCTAATATGAGCTTGCATATCTGGGACAGCAAAAAAACACACACACAAACACACAGATACACACCCAGATACACAGGCATGCATGCTCAGTGCGCACACAAACGCAGTCCCACACATACATACACACACAAACACATACATACATACAAACACTGATATTTAGAGGCAGTGTGACAAGGAGGAGGAAGAGGAGAAGGACCAATCAGCCAAAGGCCTCTGCGTATTTCTGTAGGCTTCAGCCAATGATGAACAGACATACTCATTATCCCTCTATCTCTGTAAACACTCTCCATCCTTCGTTCTCTATCTATCTCTGTAAACACTCTCCATCCTTCGTTCTCTATCTATCTCTGTAAACACTCTCCATCCTTCTTTCTCTATCTATCTCTGTAAACACTCTCCATCCTTCATTCTCTATCTATCTGTGTAAACACTCTCCATCCTTCATTCTCTATCTATCTCTGTAAACACTCTCCATCCTTCATTCTCTATCTATCTGTGTAAACACTCTCCATCCTTCATTCTCTATCTATCTTTGTAAGCACTCTCCATCCTTCTTTCTCTATCTATCTCTGTAAACACTCCCCATCCTTCATTCTCTATCTATCTGTGTAAACACTCTCCATCCTTCATTCTCTATCTATCTGTGTAAACACTCTCCATCCTTCATTCTCTATCTATCTGTGTAAACAATCTCCATCCTTCTTTCTCCCTATGTCTATTTAAACACTCTTCATTCATCCTTCTTTCTCACTTTATCCTCACACACTGAGACATACACACCGAGAAAGACACACATGCTTACAGTTTTGAGTCAATGGGTGTGGTGTACTGTAGTTTGTGAGTGTCGATGGGTGTGGTGTACTGGTTTTTTTGTGTGTCGATGAGTGTGGTGTACTGTGGTTTTTGTGTGTCAATGAGTGTAGTGTAGTGTTGTTTTTGTGTGCCGATGAGTGAGGTGTTGTGTTTTTTTTGTGTGTCAATGAGTGTGGTGTACTGTAGTTTTTTGTGTCAGTGGGTGTGATGTACTGTAGTTTTTTGTGTCAGTGGGTGTGGTGTACTGTAGTTTTTTTTGTCAGTGGGTGTGGTGTACTGTGGTTTTTGTGTGTCGTTGAGTGTGGTGTACTGTAGTTTGTGAGTGTCGATGAGTGTGGTGTACTGTGGTTTTTGTGTGTCGATGAGTGTGGTGTACTGTCTACATCTCACCTCTGGCTGAGAGCTTTTTGGTATTGATGATTTTAGCGGCATACTCCTGGCCGGTGCAGAGTTTGACACACCTGCGAACCACGGAAAAGGCTCCCCTGGGACACAGAAACAGACAGAGCAGGTGTTAGGTCTCACCCAGCCCTGGCAACATTTAAATATAACACTCATTCCTCCACTGTCCCCCTCCTCCCCACTCATCTGGAAGAACAGGACCCGTTAAAAGCCAATCCTTGCCCACTACTACTTAGTTGCCTTCCCCTAATCACCTGTCGTTTCACATTCATGAGTAAAGATGCTGCCTGTCAGGGAGGCAATTGTGTGTGACACAGCTCAGCACTGCGTCTTGTTGCTAAGGAAATATACAGGATAAACAGGATGTACAAAAGACCAAAAAAATACAGTCTTTCAAGGATTTGCTCTGTGTGTATCCGTGCATGCGTGCGTGTGTGCATACATGTTGATGTGTGTGACGGACAGACAGTGTGTGTGACTGCCGTCTTTGAGTCCGCATGTACTGTGGCAGCGCTGGTATCTTTGGGGGCGAGCTTGCATAACTAACCCAGCAGGGAAGCACAGCAGCTACAGCCACTGTCTTGTTTCTGAGAGACATTGGTATAATATGTAAAATACCTCAACATTGTCACACAATAACACACACATACACACACAAGGTCTACATATCTCCCACACAAACCGTTAAGCTATAACAGGTGAGAGTAGACACAGGGGATGCTCTGAGTCACAGGGCAGACTAACAGCTGTGGAGGAAGACCCAGAGCCTACACACACAGACACACACAAAAGGGACAGTCTGTGCCGTCGCCGGAGCTCTAATGAAGGTCCTGTTATCTTTTGGGATTTGGGGGCAGCTGCTACAATTGCAGCATGTCTATTGTCCGCTGGCTTATCACACGGACCAGAACAAACACACCGACACAGACAAACAGGGACGAAGATGAACGCGCAAACATACACACACGACAACACACCCAGAAACGCCAACAACTCTGCGGTTACATGTACATTACACGGTCTGACATGGTCCGGACGAGCACAACACTTCATGGTTATATGTACAGGACTTGTGTGCGTGGACTAACGGCAGCAGCTCTGCAGGTCTGCATTATGATGTAGAAAATTTGTTTCTGCTCCAGACTGAAAACGAGGAGACCCCCCCCACCACACAGACACACACACACACAGAGAGACACACACACCACCCACCCACGCGCTCCCTGCACAGCCTGACACACCTATCCTGCAACAGTATACACTTATCATCCAATTACCCTCCCCTCTGTCTTCTCTCTCTCTGCCTAAAACCCACACCGTCCTGTCGTTTTCCTTCTCTCGCTGATAATCACTCACGCGACACTTTTTCCATCCTGGATCTAGCCTCCCTCAGCCCCAAATTACAAAAGCAGTCCATGCGGCTGTGCTGACAGTTCAACTTGACACACTACACAGATCGCTAAAAAGCATTCCCGAAGTTCCCATCCCAAATGCCGCCGTTGCAGACCACACATAAGCGTATTCAATTAGGTCCATCTTTTATCTTCACGTTTAAATTGTCATGTCGAGGCTACACTTCAAGGCAGGAACGTGGCGCGTGCGTTTTGTTTAGAGAGCTGTGTGGCTGCAAACGGGTCAGATCGTCAGGCTACTCTCTGACCGGCCATTCTCTCACCGCGGCGCTCCTGCTCCAACAACCCACACATCTGCAGACATGCACAGATGCAAAGCAACCACATAGTAACAGTATAAGGATACACGCAGTGAAGGCAATGATGTTACCCAACCGTTCAAAGCAATTATCCAGCAAATACTTACTTTCCGAGCTCTTCATATAGTTGGAAATCATCCGTAAAACGTGTACAAGTAGTAACTGCCATCGCCCGTCTACTCGGGGGGTGGGGAGGGGGGTCGTGTGCCCGAAATAATCCCGTATTCAAGTGATTTGATGTTGGATGTAGGCTATCCTTTTAGTAGCCTAGTTATCCTATGTAAAAATGCTGCGTTGTATGGCGTATATGTCCAGAAAGCACTAGGAATTAGGATACAGATATGTATTCGAATTGAGAAGATAGATGCTACTGTGAACGAGAGGCAGTAGTCCTGTCTCTCCGAAAGTGTTTCGTTCAATCGCTTTACGGTTTCTGCACCGCCAAGCGCGCTGTAAATACGACACATCCCTTCCCTACCATCAGGGGGCGACGCAACTGCTCTACAATATCTGCGGACATCATTATAACAGACTTTCCAAAAAGAGCTGTGAATCAGTACGTCTTTTAGTTTTGCAACGCATTGAGAGAAATACGATGTAGAACAAACATGCCTCTCTGACATTCTCTGACAATTTCATACAACGTCAGGTCTTTTTGTGGCATTTTGTGGCTTCAGGATTTGGTAGCATCAATGTCGTAGAATCGTCCTCAACATATTCATCACCATCAACTGAAGCAGCTGTGTTATACAGATATAGAACATAAACATAATAGATTAATTGAGTGTGTGCCAGTAGCTAAGGATTCACATATTTGTCATTTCTACAAATCGAAAGCTGTAAACATAAGTCACTGTCAGTTCTTGCTTAAGGCCTAGATGTATTGAGGTATTTTAAAACCGATCAACACCACCGACATTCCCATTCCAAACCAAGGCGTCGTCAATGGTAGTCAACATAAATTCTGTCAGACTGTTGGTTAATACAGTAGCTTCACGTGCTCTGCTGTGATACTGGCCCCTCATGGAGGACTGAGTATCCTCGCCTAAATAAAGTAGCCTACCAGCACCCAGAGTTATATATATTCTTAACAGATGGTTCTACCAGCACCTAATTCAGTCTAAAAAGAAAGGAAGAAATCAGCTGAGTCATAGGCTCCTACAGTCTGCCGTCTCTATTCCTGTCTTATTCCTCCACACTGTCATTACTAACAACTCTATTCTTAGGGAGACAACACAGATCAAGGCCTGTATAAAGCTTTCGAAGAATAGGATTGCTGATCTAATAAAAATAAAAATCCTGTTGAACATCAAAAAAACTGTCCGATTTGTCTTCATTTCTCAAATAAATATATTACTTGTAATATCCGTCTCTATCCATCTCCTATCCACTTATCTGATCCTGGCATTCTCAGGCCAGTAAAAAACATTCTACCGCATTAGGGGGCCTCTGTGCTCTTATTACAGCGCCCTCCTCTGGCTGTACACCTGTATCACAAGTTAAACAATAATAACTCCTGTAGCAGGGCCTCAAGGGTTTTTCTGCGGTTCCACAGCGCACCAACACACATTGTGACGACTCACAGAGACAACAGAGAACAACGGTGTGAATGTTTTTACACTTTATTTCATTTATTAATTCATTTTAGGCACACAAAAATAACGAAACAGTAAAAGAAAAACTTCAGGGACAATTTGAGCAAAGTAATAAGTCATCAATGTGTAAAACACAAGAAACAAATCTGGACCTGAAAAGTTTAGGATTTGGGCAAGACAAACTTATTATGGATCTATGAGGGAACCAACATGTATGATGGGCAGAAACACACAAAAACAGGCAATTTTCAGTTCAGGACCTCTTCAAAAGTGCCTGAAAGTTTCTAAATGTTTTGCAATGGAAAATGTATATGGGTTTTCACAAAGTCCAGGACCTTCCTGTTCTGTGGGTTTTTGTTCTGTTTAGAATCTAAAGAACACATCCCAGTTAGGTCATACCAGTGAAATGACAGAAAAATAACTTCCATGTGGATTCTGTCCCTACTGTTCAAAGATCGCTAAAAAATCCCCCCCCCCCCACAAAAGTCAATCAGTTTCCACTGTAAAAACAGCCAACTCTTGTCTGTCTCTCAACTCCAATGCACAACATGGTTAGTGTTAGTGCTCACATCTGTACAGCACTGGGAGGGATGTCAAACATGGAGGGATCAAACTGCTGTCCTTTAAAGGGAGAGCCTTCAGCGTCCCAGCCCTTCTTCAGCATATCGTGCACCTTCTACAGAAACGGAGAGAGGGGAGAGACGGGAAACAACAGGGAAGACGGCGCTTAACGAAATGCCAAGCCCAAAATATCCATGTGAACATCCGAAAGCTAGGCTATATTTCTTTTCTACTGTGGAGGGGTTTGAATCCTCGTCTGTCTCTCATTTATACAAAGCGAACAAAGCATTACAATGGGGCTCAAGGATCCCCACGTCAATCACTTTTTAGCAACCGTTCAATCAGACTAACACCATGTGCTGTCTGTCACCAAGCCTTTCCCTTGTAGCCTCTTGCCCATATCACGCTAACCAATGGGAGTGAATTCTGTGGGCGGTACTCTGCCCTCTTTCAAGGTGGTTGCGGTTGGTTGATGTCCCTGTAGTTGATGCATGGCATAGTTACTTCCTGCCTGTTGGCTCCTGTCTGGAGATACCCTGGGACAGGGCCATAGTGTGCATTCACCTTTTCTGTTAGTCTAGTTTTTGCAAGCGTGTGTGTGTGTGTGTGTGTGTACTAAGCCTCACCATCTCGTGACTCTGGGGCTTGCCCTGTAGTTTCTGGCGATAGTCGAAGGTGAGCCTGTCCAACACAGCGTGCTCCTCCTCATCCACCGTGGCCATGGAGCGCTCCCGGTTGATCTGGTTCACATCGATCTCCTCCTCCCCTTTCAACACGGCACTCCACCACACCTCCCCACTCTTACTGAGAGACATCTACACACACAGAGAGAAGGACCCTCAGAGTGTGTGTGTGTGTGTGTGTGTGAGTGTGTCTGTGTGTGTGTTGGTACACACCACACCTCCCCACTCTTACTGAGAGACATCTACACACACAGAGAGAAGGACCCTCAGAGTGTGTGTGTGTGTGTGTGTGTGTGTGAGTGTGTCTGTGTGTGTGTTGGTACACACCACACCTCCCCACTCTTACTGAGAGACATCTACACACACAGAGAGAAGGACCCTCAGAGTGTGTGTGTGTGTGTGTCTGTGTGTGTGTTGGTACGAGTGCGTTTGTGTGTGTCACTCACCACAACACAGTGGCCAGGCTCCAAGCTCCATAGTGAGTTCTCAGTGTTGATTCTGTGCGTGAGCTCCCCATCCATCAGGACCCTGTCCTCCGTTCCCTCCTTGAAACACACACGAACTCTGCCCGACTGTATGTTCACACACACCTGTTTCACAGAACGTTACAGCATTACGGGAGACTTCCCCAAAGGTCAGTAACCGTTCACGGACCCCTTCGGGAAGCAGTGATCACCACAGATTCAAACACGCAACATGGAGGAAAGGAAAACAGGAAATCAAAAAACACGTCCTAAAAATGAAATGCAATACAAACAACCAGGAGGAGGAGCCGTGGCGGTGGATACCTGTCTGCCCTTGACGATGTTTCTGGGAACGTTGACTCGGACCTCCACGTCAGTGTAGTCCTGAGACCAGCTGTAGTTGTCCCTCACAGCCCCGTTGTAACTCTCCGGACTGGCCTGGTACGCCACCTGACCACTGACCACGCACACCATAAAAACTGTCCATTCGTACTTGCATGACAGCTGAGCAAATACTTCCACCATGTGTCCCATGATGCATCATCCTACTTAATTTCCCATTTCCTAACCTATTGAAGCACCGCAGGGAAAGAGCACGTCATATTTCTATGGCCAAGAGAACCAGTAGTGTGCAGGGAAATGGACGCCGTATGTATTTTCCATCCATTCTTTTCAGTGTGATCTGCTGCTGCTGTGTATGTTTTGAGAGTGCAGGTGAGAGGAACAGTGTCAGCATGGTGGCCAAGCACGCAGGCCACAACGATGTGTCACCGGGGCACCGAGAAATCGGTGAGGAAGGCTGCATGTGCCGGAGCATTTTTCATTGAGTTCAATTAAATAATATACATGGAGTAAAACATAGGGGGAAAGGTTGCACAGGTCTGGCCTACACAGCTCAGGACCCTCTCCAGGACCCTCTCCAGTTCAATCGAGTGAACTGTGTACGGTACAATTACAATACAATTCTCTGGACTCCCTTCATCTTTTCACGCACATTTACTTAATAAGTTTAAGTGCAATGTTTGCACATTTTATATTTACTTTAATTACCTCATACCACTTACTGTGTTTTGTTGTCATGCACCATAGCACCAAAGACAATTCCTTGTATGTGCAAATGTACTTGGCAATAGAGTTTTTCTGACTCAATTATCGCAACCCGGTACTGAATGGGGGCATTTGCTTGCCCGTCTGCCATAATTTATATATGGAAGAGGGATGGTTGCAACTCTTAGTTGATGGTAGAGCGAGAGAGGTTGCATTTTTTCAATTTGACCCCCCCATTCAAATTCAGCATTTTAGGATGTACTTCTGTTACATTTACAAGGTTTTTTTTCCATGTTGGAAATAGGATTCATTTGCAATAGATTACAAAAGGCCCAAGGCGCTATACTAACTCGGCAGACGCTGTACAGCCTGAATTGTCGGCTGCTGCAGCCTGTTCTCCCGGTGCCGCGGGCTGGGCGACACTGCTGCTCTGAGGCAGCGAAGTGGAGGCCTGGCCGGAAGAAGTGGAACAGCAGGCCCCGCTGGGCTCTCCAGAACCCGAGGCAGAGCTCTCTTCTACGGTGGGCTCTGTGTTCTCCGCACCGGGCTCCAATGGCCGCTCCGCTGGCACCACCAGCTCCTGCACTGCAGGTGGCGCTGCTGTGGCCTCGAGTCTCTGCTGCAACTCTTTCTGCTGCCTGTCCCTGTCCTGCTGTGCAACACGCTCGAACAGGTGGAAAGACTGAGGAGAAACAGAGACAAAGTAGTTATCAACCCTTGGTCCCTCAGCGTGTACATCGGTTATCTAAAATGATGGCAGGGCCATGGGCAAATAATCAACCAAACTTAAAAAGATCCCAAATCTGCCTAAGCATCTTCTTTTTTTACGTTAAGCTTCATGACGTCATATGCACTCAGATGCATTTTTTAAACAACTTTGTTAATAGCAATGAACTAAATGAAATCCCTGGATGGTAATCAGAGTCCAAAAAGACTAATACACATGCCTTTATTGACGAGATTCTGATGCAGTTGACATGAAGTTTCGCAACTAAAGATTCTCATATCTGGTTAGGTGCTTGTTGCGGATGAAACTGCTAAGTGTGTTTGTAAAAACAACGTCTATATATGGTGAGGTTGATCTGACATCTTAGGCGAAAATTGGCGCGTGTAAACATCTCACAGAAAAACTTGTCTACTATTTACGTTAGTAAATTAAGTACGGTACCTTTAGGACCATTTTCTCGGCCACCCCTGGGGGGAAGCCCATGCGGTCGTTGGGGCTTGACAGCAGGCGGTAAAAGTCTGTCTTGCGGTACAAAAAGCCAAAGTAGACCTGAAGAAAATTCTGGATGTTTCCAACATGCTGCAATATTCCAAGCAGAGCGTTGTCATACAACTCTGTCATTTCCATAGTCGAAGCCATTAGATGTTCACTTTCCAGTTATGTTATTTACCCAACTGTTGAAACAACGAAATACTATTGTTTTTCAACAAATGTATGTTTGTCATATGTTTCCGTAAAGTTTAAAATTGAGCTAGAAAAATAGCTGGCTAGCTATTTTGATTTCTAGGTACGAACTGAAACGCATCCGTAGGAATGCATTACCAGTAAAATAATGTTCCTAGCTATGTCAAAACAATGTTTTCGAAGGTGTTGAGTATATTACAAACACATCCATATATAACCAGTAATATTAGTATGATTTTAAATATTTATACGAAGATAAATGTAAACTACAGAATTTGGGAATTTCTAGTAATATCTGAGGGCATAGCCCGTCCAACAAATCCTTCCGTCACTTAAAATGGCTGCGTCCTTGATCTGTCGTGGTTTTAAGTTATCGGTAAGAATTGTGTTTACATTTGGTCTTTAATTTTACAGGTACATACTCCCTTTGTAAGTATTGTTATATATTCTATCGATGATCTGTTATTTTGACTTAAGGGCTTGGAGAAAGAGTGTGTTTCTGACAGGCTTTGATGTAGCAGCCAACGTTAGTCAACTACGGTCAGTGTTACTTGGCTGTAACTCTGTCTTTTCTTTGCACAACAGAACACGCTTGCCAGAGGCGGTAGTTCAATATGCATCACCCCTGGAACCCGAGAACTTCATGTCACTGCGTCGTGCTGCAAGGTATTGAACCCGAATTGTTATTATACTATTTGAATCCGCATACGATTATCATTAAACGAATTCACGGTGCTTCAGTATAGAGTTAATCCCCATGTAATTTTCATATTCTGTTTTCAGAATCGTGCAGCTCGTATTCGGGTGGGGAAAGGAGACCGACCACTTACATATGAGCAAGCACTCCACCCCCACCACATAGGCCACCGCAAGGGTTGGCTTTCCCAACACACCAGTGAGTTTCTTGGTCATACCTCTACACTCAGTTATCGGACATTGTGCAAGACAGTCTTTCAGTCTTTGTAATAAGACTATGTTGATAACTCCATCATTGATACCTCTATCCGCATCTCTCCTGCCGTCTATGGCATAGGTAATCTAATGGGAGAGGGTGGAGCAGCGGAGCGTACTGTGGAGGACGTGTTCGTTCGGCGTTTAATCTTCGGTACCTTCCATAACTGCCTGGCCAATGAGATTGTGTTAAAGCGGCGAGGCAACCTCCTGGTGGTATGCGCCCTGATGTTACAGAAACTCCCTCCTCAGAAGTTCTACTTTCTGATTGGTTACACGGAGACACTGCTCTCTCACTTCTACAAGTGTCCTGTCAAGTTGGAGGTGCAGACACAGGGTGACAAGGCTGTCTACAAGTACCTCTAAAGAGAGGAACTGTTGCACATGTTGACACTTTTTTATGGTTGAGAGCAGTTCTGTTAGACAGGAAATCTGTGAAATGAAGGATGGGTTTACCAAGTGCTCATTGCAGTAACATACATTTTACATTGGTAGTACATTTTGATTCTACTCAGATTTTAGAAAACACTGTTTGCTAAAAATAGAGTATAATATAAAATAGTATTTAAATCAAACTGTTTATCTAGAAATTATTTTTATTGGTGTGGATAACTGTTTGATTTAGTGTCTAATTGCAGTATGATGCTGACCGACTATTTATCTTACTAAGAACTTTGACAATAGATATGATGTATCGAAATTACGTGCTTCAATATCATATGTTGCAAGTGTCTGACAGACATTCAAGGCAGGAATGCTATTTTAAACAAACAGCATCCAGTTGTGGACTAAGTACATGCTTTATGGAGACATTGTACCCTTTTAAATATACTTCATTTTGTGTTCCATTTCCAGTGGGGAATGGGATTTCCTTCCAGCCATGTTGTCAAACCTAACTGTTCACAAATTGTAAATCACACCATGTAGTCAAACTCTGGAATGCTTATAATTTATTGATTTCTCATCACACTGCCACATTCACAATGAACAAGGCATTAAAAAGCAGCTTTAGTGCAAATTGACAAGGCACATGAATGAAATCATCTTCATCCATTTCAAAGGTTAGAATATAAAAAAATATCCCTCATGTCAATGATATACTCCTGTCTAAGGCAACATTCATTTTAAAAACAATTTGGGAAAACCATTCCACACGTGTCCAAACAACAGCCAGGAAAACATCTTGATTTCTCATTTAAATAGGGTGTCGTGGGTACTGTTATGGTAAATACTCAAGATTTTTGGAACAGTTCAGTGAAACAAATCAGGTTTACAGTCGCAACCGATGACTAAAGTCAATGTCCAAATAATCTGTCCTCGTGAGGTTCTCTTTTACAGTCCTGTCAAATGGAAACGCATTGGATTGGTATAGACTTGTGCTATACAGCTTTCAATAGACTATTCCACAAAATACAAGAAAGGAAGCAAACGAGTGTGCCCTTTGGGAACAAGTACAGATTACTAGGATGTGGGCGGAAAGGCATGCATTAACGGTTGAGACGCCAATGACAAGGCTTTGGGCCCACATTCTGGAACAGGCTCATCCAGTTCTCACTTTGCACTTACTATAAAAAGTGCTAATAGACTAAACGTGAACAGCTTCTATCAGCTTCTTTCACCACGTACACAATGAGCAGGGAACACAACCATCCAGTTTCATTTGGGTCTAGTCACTTTCCGTAAATGCAATGGAGTTCACAACTTACATAGCTTTCTGCCACCCCCTGTGAATGAGCTATAAGGGGGGTGGCTGAGTTGCACTGTTGGTTAAGTTGGCCATAGGCACAGATATGGGATCCGTTCATCTTTCATAAATCCTAAACACCTAAGCAAAATTACCTTGCATCACTGTCTAGGAGCAACTTCTGCCTACTCCAGTAACACCAGGTCTAAATGTTGTTAAACCTTCTATCCCTGTGGAGATTACCTGCAATTGCAACCTCCTTCTCTAATGACAACTTTCTATTGGTTCCGGCAGAATTGTGAAATGTTTTCCGATTTTATGCCGGACCCCATACTTGAATATAATGACCAGTTACCATATAAATGGTGCATTCTGGGAGGGGTTACATTTCCTGTACATATTTATTATCAAACATAGATTTGGTTGTTTAAATGTTAACCCGACCTGACGAAAAGTTAATCATCTGCACAGAAAAAGTGTATCAGGAATGCATTCAACGAGATCATACAGTGCAACATTTCTGCTAACAGCAACTTAACAGAACAGATGGGCTTAGGGTAGGTAAAGGGATATGGCAAGTCGATCCACATATCACAAGAGGTGCCAAGCGCATTTCTGGTAGGTCAGTGTTCAATACGCTAATTCCCGTCAGATAACCGTTGACCATGTCTCTGGCCCCTTATGCACTTTCATAGATCTAAAAGATCAATATGGCAAATATTAGGCTAAATCTGTCAAATTGGACCCTTTCCAAGGGCATTGTCTTCACATTCTAATTGGGATTTCCTAAACATTGACTGCCACCTTCACATGCAATGTGTTTTGGAGAAATCACTGTGCCAAACTTTGGTGACACATGCATTTCCTGAACACTACCAGTTCATTGCCTGAACACTACCACTCTAGGCTTTTCCTATTTTGTCTTTAACAAACCCTCCCTATCCTGCTTAAATCGATTAAACGCTTTCTAGATTTCGTTGCCTATGGATTCTAGTCGATTTGGGACTGAACACCAGCACAGAACTGTTCTGCCATCCATCCTGGAGTGGGTTTATTCATTGGCAGCACGGCAGCTGTCACCCTCACATGACTGTAGCTTGATCAGTCGTTGGTTCATGGCTTGGAGGAGGGTGGGGTCAACCTTTTTAACAATGTTTTCCATTTGGTGTGGGTCAGAGGTCAAGTTGTAAACCTCCACAAATGACTGATGACAGGGAGAGACAGAAGAGAAATTTGAGTTTAACACGTGTTAAAATCCATTCAACCAAGATGTACTGAATGACCCAATTTTGAGGAAGCCACCCAGTGCATGTTCCTACTGAAACTATTAATTACAGAGACACAAAGACTTACCTCAGTGTCTGCAAACTCACAGTACTGTAGGTTGGGTCCCACCAGGGTTCTGACACAGGCATAGGTGTTGTTGTACGCGTCTTCACACACACAGTCCGGGAAACATTGCTGGGGAGAAGGAAAGTGAGCCAATTTCACAATCCAAAGCACAACGTCGGGCTAATAATTGTGAGGGTGATGTCCATGACAAAAGAGGATGGTGATACTGAAACTACAACGCCTTGTTGTAAGGGGTAAAGGTACTTGTAGTCCTGCACAATACTAATAAAAAAACTGGAATTGTATTGTAAAGAGGCTACGTACGGACAGACCAGGGCCCAGTTTGGGGCAGGCAGGGTCAGGTACCAGGTGTCCCTCTCCGGTGTACTCCACGAGGAAGTACGGGCGAGCTGTTCCATTACGTAGTTTAGGGGCCTACAGACAGACAGACAGAGTTGCTGAGGATGAACAGACAACTTAAGAGTCCCAGGGGCCAACCGACAATATCTCTCACCATCTGAGAGAGGAAGGACTGTCCGTCCATGTTGACCACCGAGAGGTTCAGGCCTGAGATGTCCAGGAGAGTAGGGGCCAGGTCTATATTCAACACTGGCGCCTGGAAGAAGACGGTAATGAACAGGAATGAATAGAGGAAAGGTTGGTGGATGAAGAACAAAATGAACCCACAGAAAGATGGAGGACTTTGTGGAGGCAGGGACTCACAGGCAGAGTCTGTTTGGGGCTGATGCCCGGCCCTCGCACCATGAGGGGGATCCTGATATCAAACTCATACAGCTGCCTCTTATCAATGGGCAGGGAAAACTGACCTGGCGAGAGAGCGTAGTACATCAGAACACGACAGAAATGCCACACTATAGGACGCTAACCGTAAGCGTGGTGACATTCTGATACAAAAAACAACTACACAAAACACGGCTTAAAGTAAATCAGGCAAATGTAAAGGTTATACTAGGTGCAAAGACGAGCTGTGAATTTATTTGGTTTCTTCAACCACAGGAAGTCGAGTGTGAAACAAACAAGACACCAAAAATAAAGGGGGCCGGAACATACACACAATTGCACTTACCAGTGTGATAGCCGTTGTCAGAGGTGTAGAAGATGTAGGTGTTATTAAGCAAATTCAATGCTTCCAGTTTCTTGACCAGTGCCTCCACCATGTCATCCACTGATAACAGGGTCTGCCACCTGCAGGACCGGAGGAGAATTACAACCACCGCAGGAACACCAGAAAAGATTCCTTCACGTTTGAAAATGTCACACTGGCATCACTCCAGCCCGTTGGTTTCACCAAGCGGTGTGCTCGTTTTGATTGGCTGTTGTACCTCCTCCTATAGGCATTATCCAGGAAGTCCAGCGAGGTGCTGGTCATTGGGTTGCTTGGCTGCCGTAACAACCAGTGTTTATCCTTTCCAGGTTTATCAAAGCTGCCGTCACGGGGGGCTTTGACATCGAGAAAGTTTTTCTCATACTGAGGGGCAGCGGTCCAGGGTGAGTGAGGGGCGGGAGGGGACAACATCATGAAGAACGGTCGCTGGGGGCTCCTGCTATCCAGGAAATGGAGAGATCTGTTTAGCTAGAGGGGAGGCACGGTGGTGAAGGAAAGTTAAGAGAGAGAGGATTGGATTAGCTGGTTGAAACTTAATAACTGCAGGCAGCAAATTACATTTTCTTACAGTACATGAAATGCAAACATAAAATCTTTATCGTACTGAACCCAAACAATTTGGGGAAAACATTTCAATCTTGGATCCTTTGTTCCTCCATACAAGTAAGAGATAAATGGCGTATATGCAACATTATTATTGACAAATGGGCTTCAAGAAAAGTCTCTAAAAAGATGTCTAAATATGGAAACAATTTTTTTTTGTAATAAAGCAGACATTCTTACACAGATAAATTAGGATTAACTGTATGACTCACGGACAGAACTCTAGTTTTTTATATGAAACTCTGGGATTTAATCTAACAAGCTTTCGGTTAGTCTAACTTATCCAGAAGGACAGAGTACTTCTTTTTCCGACTACCTAGTGTTGGTGCCAATGGCTGAGTGGGTTTGCGTGTTGTGCTATCAACAAAACTTCTTAAATGTATGTCAGCACTAAATACTCTCTAAATAGCCGTCATCTCTGCTAAATAACATTAAATATGCATCTCAACAACATACAACCAGATTGAACCTCACTAACTTTGTTCACTGCCATGTGTGAACATACTGAAAGCAAATAAAACTGTAAACCGGAAATATTAGGTTAAAAGTAAAGGATGAGTGTAGCTCATTCAGTCAGGGCTAAGAACTCCCCCTCCCCCTCGGTAGACAAGCAAAAGGTTACCAAGGTCATATGACAGTGACAGACACACTCAGAGGAAACACGCAATGTGACCAGGAGAGGATATACATGAAGACGCACTGAAGAGGAAAGGAAACGTCCACCCATGCATGTCATCAAAAACAAAAAAATTATGACAAAATAACAAATACCCTCCCCGATACTTCAGCAAAACAACAACCGCACAGGCAAACACGGCGCACGCTACAAGCGCACACGCAAACACTGGATGGGTTAGAACTTACTATGAGGTCAGTAAGGTAGTCCTTTTCGTAACTGTCCCCGTGCTTCTCCTCCTTCCCATTGACAGACAGAGTATAGTTGTAGTACTGGGAGTTACCAACCTGCAACATAGGAAGAGTGTCAACGGCTGCGTCATGTCATCATCGGGAACCAAGACGCTTCTGGAGTGTGTGTGGGTGTACCAGACTTACCAGTGCATGCCACTGGTCCCAGCCTGGGGGAACATGACCTACACCACCGGTTTCCTTCTTCCCGTACTGAGGACGAAGCGGAAAAACAAAGAGGAACACGCGAGCACACGTGAAACACAGTCAGTGTCAGTTCCTTTTCAATTTCAGAACACTTGGAAAAACCAAGAGATTCCCGAGTATGCCCGGGAATTTAGTAGGTGACACCAAAGGCTGCTCTCGGGACATGCAAGACGCGAGAGGAAGACGCGTTCCCTGCTTTTTGTAGCAGAGAACTTATAATGCAGTTGGGAAGTTGAAGGGCTTCATGGATCTGATTGTATTCACCTCAGCTAGGCTTACTTCTGTTGAGTCGCGTGAACATCAGATCATGACATGACACGCTAGGACGTCCAGGAAATAGACTAGAGCGACAGTTACATGCCTGTTCTAGTTAACTGTTATGGAAGAATGACGTGCAACAACAAATTGCATGTCAGCTCTGTCTGAGCTCACAGGGGACCACAAATAGTCTGTGTGTATATGTGGCACGTATTCCTTTTTTATTATTATTATTATTTTGTTTTTTATTTGTGTGAAAGCCTATGTATTTTACCTGATTGAGGTACTTTCCGGCATAGAAAGTCTGGTACTGCTGTTTGCTGAGGTAGACAGGGAAGGCTGTGGCCTCGGGACCTTGCTGCCACAGGGGGCTGGAACAGTTACCCTCCAGGGAGTTGTTCCGCACCGCATGGTTATGGGGGTAGCGCCCAGTGAAGACACTACTCCTGCTGGGACAACACAGCGGGGTCGTTGTGAACTGGAGACAGAGGTGGAGAGAAAAAAAAAAAACAGGATGGGATGAGTTCAGATCCACTAAACCCCCATGGTTCCCGTACTTCAGCCGTCTCGTAAAGTCACGTTAGCATTTTTCCCTTCACGTCTGACTCGCGGTAGCTACTTCATGAAATCGATGAACTACTGGGTTTTGTGGTTCACCCAACTAGCGGTCTTCAGATAAAAGCACTGTAAGTCGCCCTGGAAAAGAGGGTCCGTTAAAACACCAATGTAAATTATTAGCAATATAGAAGTATACGAAAAAAGCAACGAAGTTCAATTCAAGCAGCAGGACCTGTAACATCTGGCAAGGGGAAAAGATGTTGAACAGACAGTTGTTGCAGGTTTGAGGACCATGTTGTTGATGTGTTCTGTACTCACAGCATTTGAGAATGTGGCTCCAGCATCTCCAATCAGGGCTTGGGTTTTCTTCATAGGGGTCTGTAATACAGAAACAAGAAATAGAGGTTTTCTTTTATTTTGACTTGAAACCTCACATCTGCACTTTTGTTTTTTTCAGAAACTATCTATGATTAATATTAGGTTTGGTTTTTATAATATATAATAACTAATAGGTTCAAAAAATAGGTTGATTTTATTATGTCAACCCTATGTACCCTACATTTGAGCAAAATACAAATGATGATCATAAAATCTGTATACATCTATACATTTACTACGGTCTTCATAAACACTCGTTCTGACAGTGCAATGTGAATGGCATAATACATAATGGGCTACCGTGTATGTCGCACAATGTTTTTGGCCTTTAACCACGAACGTTAGGCGTGGAAAGCGTGGATGGCAGTGCGTTGATCAAACGATATCATAGACTGTTAAAAACTGTCAGCCAACCTTCACATTAACGCCAAAACATTGCTGTAGAGAATTACCATTTGCACATGCATGGACATTACAGTGGTAAAGTACAACATTAAATAGACGTACACACAAAATGTAGTTGTAAATAAAAACAGACAAACAACTCACCATCCCGCCGAGGAACACATCCTGATCATCGGCTAAGATCAGGACGATATTGCTTGGTTTTTCACACCCAGAACACCTGAATGTGCAGGTAAACAGTGCGAAAAACAATGCTGCACTCACTCCCCTACTCCGTGTTTGTGGTGGCGTCATTTGTCCAGGTCTCGCCACGGAGGTTGTCAAGAGCTAGCTGGCTACCGCTTCACTGAAATAGCCACGGCGCTTTCGTTTCCTGGTAAGTGTGTGGACAACATAAGAAAATACCTATTTACAGGCGAGGGGCGGACCAAATACCACTCACACTGCTACTGCTGCTGCCGCTGGAACATCTGAATAGTTTGAGGAAGTAACCCAATGATCATATGACGGGGGGGGGAAGTAACCCAATGATGTTTTTACGGGGGGGGGGGTAACATAAGTTATGCTATTTCTACTAAGAAATAGCATAACTTAATGTAGTCTGAAAAAACAATGTTTTTGTTAGACATACTGCACAGGCTGTTTAAACACTATTCCACGTGGATGTGTCCTTTACAACTCAGTTTACGTTGTGTATATAATGATAACATCGATTGTTTTAATTCTTTGATTGAAGACATTTTAACATCACACGCACATGGGAAGTTGACGCCACAGGCGCGTGGTAAGCACAAGGTTGAGGGGCGAGTTGATCGTGTCAGAGTCCAGGAACCTAGATTACCCGCTAGATGACTCGGCCATATTATTTTGGGATCTAGGCCAGTCTGCTTAGTGGCACCGCCCCACAAATGGTTTTCGCTAAAGCGAGACATCTCACTGGCTCATTGTTTTCTGTTCAGGGCCTTTCGTTTCCACACCCTGCCATTCCCAGGAGCCTGACACTCTCCTTCAGGAAATTGACTCACCAGAAAATGTCTTTATTGATCACACTGCATTGGGTGGTAACTTGTTTCTGACTTGATGGCGGCAATGTTGAAATCTGTGGAACATGGGAGGTCCGATAGGGAATACTTGTTGGGTGAGATTATGTGGGAAGACAGTAAAGGGAGACATTTACCTACATCGTTCTGTGAGGGCAAAGATGGGAAATGTGCGGTGCAGGGTAGAGGAAGTGGTATGGAGCATGTGGCGGAATGGGCACACGGGTTTTTACGGCACATGGAGAATCATGGAAAAACATGAAACGGGATTGTGTGATGAGTGTGTGGGGTTGGAAACAGTGAAACATGTATTGGTTTTCTGTGAAAGTTATGACGTAGATAGGAAGCGAATGTATGTATAAGGTTCAGGGGGCCAAGCGGGGGTGGGACGTGGATGGTGTGTGAATGGGAAGGAGGCAATTATAAAGGCGTTGTTTTCCTTTCTTAGCAATACAGGTGTTTTAATAAGGGAATTAAAGAGAGAGGCTGCAACCGGCCTCACACTCCAGTGCAGTAGGTGGCAGTATATTGATCCCTTTTAGTTGGAGGCGCACTACCAAACTAAAACTAAGGAAGAAGAAGTTTCACGGTCTGATCTGTTTTGAGTGTGGCACTACTGCTGAAGGCTCAAGACTGCAGAAGTTTGTTAAAGACAGATGCGTTGCTAGAAATTCCACGGGATCGCTTTTGATTATAAACCATTGTGGCTGTATATATTCTATTATATATTTTTGTACACAGGTCTGTTCATCGGTATGATCCCTTTAAAGCGACGGAAAGTGATATCTTCTGTTACATGGAACACCAGCGGTGGCAGCAGGTTTCCCGGGTTGGTAATCTATCTCCTGGGGAGAAAGATGGGTGCGAGCCGGAGAGCCTTCCTCTCTCGGCTCGGCCAGGGGAAAGGATTCAACATACAAGACTCATTCAGGTAGTCTGAATAACAATCGCATACGTATTCATGCCTTTTGTCACAGCTTTTCTTTTCTATATACCATACCTATATATATATTAGAAAGACTGTTCATCAAGTTCTTATATTTTAAATATTGGAAAGGAAGACAAAAGGTACTAGGCACATTTTATGAACATTCATAACTCATTCCTCTAAACCCTAGCCAATCCGTCACTCACCTTGTTTCCGAGAATAATTCTTGGAAGGAGGTCCGGGCCTGGCTGGACTCCCAGACTGGGGGACAGGGAAGAGAAGAAGGGGAATGCCCGATAACGGGACCTAGATCAGTCCACCTCCTGGACATCACGTGGTACACAGAGAGCATGCAGGTTGGAAGCCCAGTGGCCATACTGGACCGACACAAACTACAGGTGGGATTTAACCATCTATGTGGTGCTGTTTGTGTTACTCACACCTTAACCCGTCACATGCTCCTTTCATAGTGGCGAAAAGGGTTCATTGGGAGGGTTTAGCTAGCGAAGTAGGTTGAAACTGACAAACAAAATAAACTAGAAATGTTCGTGTCACAGAGTCTGTTATGTGAAACATTTAACGATGTGATGTCTTTGTAGTTTATTGGGCGACACAGAGAAAATCCCCTCCCTGTTTCAGTCAGTTTACTTCTATTGGGTGTGTAACGGACACGTCTCTGTTCCACAGGAGAGAGATGAGTCTGGCACAGAGCTGGCGGTCGTGTTGTTGCCCAGCTATGCCTGTCAGAGACACACCCCTCTGCTACACCACAACACCGTATTAATTGTGGGTCTCGTTCCTTCGCAAATCTCATAAAGACATTCTGAATGACGCTTATGATGACAGTTCTCCCATCCCAATAACTAACTCATATTGTCAAAAGCACTTTCTAGTTTTTGAACTAGCTGTCTGAACTAGCTGTCTCATTTATCTCACACATTCTCTCTCTGCCTCTCCCTCTCTCTTTTTCCACTCCCCCTATCTCCCTCTCTCCCAATCACCTTCCTCTGCCTTCCCCTCTCTCCCCTGATAGGACGCGTTGTCCATTCTGGCAGAGAACGCTGAGCTAAGTGAAAACGAGGGACGGGGTGTGGCTTTCCGGAGGGCGGCAGCCCTGCTCAAGTCCCTCCAGCAGATCAGAAGTGTGGAGCAGCTGAGAGGACAGCCCTGCCTGGGGGGACACACGCTACGAGTTATTAAGGTCTCCAGGCCGACTCTCTCATTCCAGTTCTCTCTCTCTCTCACCTTTTTCCTCACTCCACCCCTATTCTCGGTTTCTCCTTTCCGTTTGTTTGTCTGTATGCGTGTGGGCTTTTATGTCACGCCTGTACATCAACCTTGTGTTGCCTCCTCCGTCTCTCAGGAGGTTCTGGAGGATGGTGCATGTTGTGAAGTGGAGACGGTGAAGGAATCCGGACAGTTTAGGGCCATGAAGGTGAATCTGGACACATCTCAGGAATGGGTTGCTGGATCTCAGTGTGCTGTTTAGCTCGTTTTGGAGCTAACCGTGTGTTTGTGTATTTTAGGCCCTTACAGGAATTTTCGGTGTGGGTGCGAAGACAGCTGAGCGTTGGTTCAGGGAGGGGATACACACGCCCTCTGACCTGCAAAGATCAGGACACGCACTCAACAGAGCACAGCAAGCAGGTGTGTTGGTCTGTGTGCGTCAGTTGTCATGTTCGTAAACCTGGAGTTCCCTTGACCTACTGTTAACACTCCTCCGTCCGTGTGTCTGTTCCTCAGGTCTGCAGTATTATGATGACTTAAACGTGCCTGTCAGAAAAGCCGAGGCTGATGCCATTGGTGTGATTGTGGAGAGGGCGGTCAGTGAGGTGCTCCCGGGGGCAACAATCACTCTGATCGGAGGATTCAGGAGGTACGTTGGTACTTCTGGGACAAGTAGTGTTCTCACAGTCAGGCACATTCAACTGATGTGTTTCTCTGTACTTTTGTCTCACACTCACTCGTTCACTTTCCTTCTTCTGTTTCTTTGTTTCTGTAGAGGTAAACAGACTGGTCACGATGTGGACTTTTTGATAACTCACCCAGAGGAGGGCAGAGAAGAGGGGCTTATGGTTAAGGTGATCTCCTGGCTGGAAGCTCAGGTAACGCGTACCAAATGTTCTGTTGTCAATCTTCTTCTTTTTTTTTTGTCGACCATTGCCCCGGAATCAGTGTTTCTGCAGGCCTTGTTGGTTGGAAATGCCTGCCGAGAAAGGCTGTTTCTGTACCCGCCTGGGTGTAACGCTGTATTCTGTCCCCAGGGCTTCCTGCTGTACCAGAAGACCACTAGGAACTCCTATCTAGAGGGCAAAGATGGTCCTGCACGGCCACCTTCTAATATGGACCGCTTTGAAAGATGTTTCTCCATCTTTAGACTGGACACAGAAAAGGACAGGAGAATAACACCAACAGCCCAAGACGCTCTCCCACACTCTGAAACAGAACCGTCTCCCAAGATGAATGACCAAGACGCTCTCCCACACTCTGAAACAGAACCGTCTCCCAAGATGAATGACCAAGACGCTCTCCCACACTCTGAAACAGAACCGTCTCCCAAGATGAATGACCAAGCCCCAGAGGAGAGCTTGCCATCGTCTCAGCATTCAGGTTCCCGGTCCTGGAGGGCCGTGAGAGTGGACCTGGTGGTTTCCCCGTTCAGCCAGTTTGCCTTTGCATTGCTGGGCTGGACTGGATCGAAGGCAAGTCTTGTATATAGTGGAGTCTAAAATGGCTTCAGAGAATCTTCTTCGTTTCACCTTTTATGCACTGGTGAAGATCTGAGAGGGTGTTGATGGCTGCACTTTCTGAAAGGGTCTTATGTATATCATGTTGGTTCAGACCTCTGCAAGTCTTTGGGGTTTTACACTTCAGCCCACACAGACTGATAGGATGGTGACACAATGTGACAGAGGTCCATGGTAACATTTGCTCTCTTTCATTTGGTCTGATTCTTTGCTTGCTCTTTCTTTTTACTTGTGTAGCTGTTTGAGAGAGAGCTGCGTCGCTGGGCTGCTCATGAGAGGGCCATGACCCTGAGCAGCCATACGCTGTATGACGGCACACAGGTAATAACATGCACACACAACAAATGCTGTCTTTGAATTGACAAATTACTTTAGTCAAAGGCTTTTAAAGGGCACAGATACAAAGGGACACAGTCCTGAAAAATAAAGAGCCCTCTGGAAAGTTTATTTTTATTTTTTTATTTGCTTACATATTAGGACACATGGATATTTGAGCTTAATTACAACCACATTCTTAGATAAATATAACCCAAGTTGACAATAAAAAAAAAAACGCTTTGAAACTTAAAATAAACATACAATTTTCTTATGCTAAAAATGTTAGAAAATTCTAGATAACTGGCAAAGGACAGGTTGTCCCACCAAATTAAGCTGACCAAAAGATACTTGTAGAAATCTCTAAGAACACGGGAAAACATCAAGGTATCTACTGACCTATCTGGCAACAGTCAGTGTTGACTGAGAATTGTCATTGTCAAAACGACAAACTTGGCCTACATGGGAGGTTAGGAAGGAAGAAAATAAATGTATTTAAAGAGACTGTTTGCCTGACAACACCTGGGTAACACCAAAACTACTAGAACAGTGTGCTTTATCCAGATGAGTTGAAGTTAAGGTTGGAGTTGTTTGGCTGCAGGGCCAGATGCTGTGTTTGACGAAAGCAAAACATTTACCTTGAACAGAATAATCAAATGTATTTACCATTTAACAGGGCTGCCCAACCCTGTTCCTGGAGATCTACTGTCCTGTAGATTTTCTCTCCAACTCTACTTTAGCACACCTCATTCTAATAACTAGCTTGAGGAAAAGCTTATTCAGGTTAGTCACAAATGGGGTTGAAGAGAGAACATTCAGAGTGTAGATCTCCAGAAACAGGGCTGGGTAGCCCTGCCATAAAGCAGGTAGGGTCATTATGATGTGGGGCTGCTTTGCTTCTTCTGGGCCTGGCCAACTTGCCTTCATTAAGTAATCCATGAATTCCATATTGTACCAAAATATTTTAGCATTTGAGGCATGGATCAACAGGGCAATGATCCAAAGCACAAAAGCAAAGCTTTAACAGACCGGGGCGTTATGGTATGGCAGAGTCAAAGCCCAGGTGCCCATCCTATCAAAACGTTGTTTGGAGGTCGTGAACCGGGCTATGCATGCAAGAAAGCCCTCAGAATAATGATACACGTGAAGTAATATGGTAAAAAAAGAGAGGGCTCACAGTCAATTTAAGACGGATAGACAGTTGCAAGAAATTGCTTCAGTCAAAGGAAGCAAAACCAGCTGTTGAAGCTAGGGGTGTACTTATTATCAGTCAATTGTGAAGATTGCATCCATTATGTCCATATGTG
This sequence comes from Novumbra hubbsi, assembly GCA_016801125.1. NCBI lineage: Eukaryota > Metazoa > Chordata > Actinopteri > Esociformes > Umbridae > Novumbra > Novumbra hubbsi. The sequence continues at coordinate 33,977 of JACXGK010000976.1, forward strand.
TTAATAAAAAGACATCTTTCCTGGGGGTGTGCTTACCACATGATTGTACACAACAGAAACTCTCCAGCATACACTGTCATGCAACTCACTGCTCATATAGTAGGCCATTCTACATACTGCATGCTGTATGTAGAGCAGACACCTGCACAGATGTTATGCCAGCTACAGTGGTCTGAGGGTTTAGTTATGGTCTTATCAGCTTCCATTTAGTGTCATGTGTTTTCTATCTACTCCTCATTGCAGAATAAATAGTAGGGACTATAATTGGCTGAATATTAAGGGCTGTTTTTGCTGACAGAATTTAAGCCTAGTCCTAGAAAATGGCAATTATATAAAGCAAACACTATTATCAACACTAGTATTAGAAGTATTAAATGCATATTCAGCTGAAAGAGAAACGGTTGCTCCTTTGCCCATGGCAGTTTAAAATGTAGTCATTTTACTTTTGGAATTAATTGAGTAATTCCTTTGAAAGAATGACTCTCTTGCTCAATTTTCTTTTTGTAACGGAGAAGGAAGTGCATCTCTGTCTCCCTGTCGTGCCCACATACACGCTCCTCTGTGGGTTGTCAAGCCTGTCCGTGTCTTCCCTTTTCTATAGACAGCTGGGTCACTGAGACCCTGTCTTTAATTTGTCCTTGACACAATTGCGATATTATGCCAATCAGTTTCTGTTTTTGTGTCCACATGACAATTTAGTTAATTGATCATTATAATTTCAATTTGGCAAATAGAATAGAACCAGACATCTTAAATGTCTGCTCAGTTCACTCCAATATACATTAAGGGAGACTTAGTCAGTAGCTGTGGGGAGTGTATGTGTCTTGGGAATGTAAAGTGCAACAATTGGCATTTAAATCTGTTTAGTCATAACACATTTTTGTATTTCAGACTGAATATGCTCTAAGCTTTCTTTTAGTAAGTGTTAAACTTAACGTCTCTTTTCTAGATTTGGATCATTCTTTCTCTACAATTACAGGCAGTATATAGATTTAATCTCTCTTTTTAATCTAAGATGGCATCTAAAGGTTCATCTCTCTCTCTCTCTCATCTGAGATGGCATCTGATGTTTTCTCTTGTTTTATAAAAAAAATAAATAAAAAAAAATCCAATCATAGATGGTATCTAATGACTTTTCCTCTCTCTTTCTAATCAGAGACAGTATCTAAAGGCCAGTTCTGAGCAGGATATTTTTTCTCTCTTGGGTCTGGAGTACATCCCTCCCTGCAGTAGGAATGCCTGACTGCAACATTTGGACTGGAGGACCTTCCTACCTGTATATCGTTATAAAGTACTATTTCACTGAATCAATCCTACATGAATACTCAGGATTGTGTAATCCGCCAAATCTGAATGTGTTAATGTAAACTACTTTTATTTATACCTTCATACATTTTATATCTTCTATCTGGTCTTTTATCTATTGCTTCCATTGGTGCTAGTCGTAAAATATATATATTTTTTTAAATACGTAATGTACTATCTTTGTTTTGTCTGCACTACCTCAAAAAGCACTTAAACTATCTGAATTAAATTGATAGAAATGTGACCTATATCATGTATCCTTAAAACGGCATGTACATCTGTGCTTTATATGTTTGTGTGTGTGTGTTGGGGGGTGTGGTTGTGGTACAGTAGCAGTAGTGGCCTTATTTTCACAACAGCTGTGCACCTCACCTGGAAGAACCTGTGATGCAGTTCAATGTTGGTCCACAAGAGGGTGTAAGAGTTTGTTTATTCAGTAGCCTAGTAGAAATTAATTAACCCAACTCCTCGTGTTGGAAAGAATATGTCTTTTCAAATCAAAGTTTGGTGGTCAGTTTGCCCAGATGGAATGTGTGTGTGCGTGCAACAATGCCTTCCATGACAATAAAGGGGGGCTGGAAATGAATGCAACAGGAAGCACGTGATCCATTGGAAACGCCTAATGTCATAACACTTGTTACTCACATAAAATGGGGAGTCAAAACACTGAAAGTGGTGTTATTTTTAGTTTGTAAAATTCTTTTCTTTTGTCTTTTCTTATCATTTGAGTGTACAACGAAAAAACAGCAACTTTGTCTTTACTGGCCCAATATACACTGCATTCACACACCGTGTATATTATTTCTGTACATGGGGGTTCTTATACAAGCATATATTTAAACACTCACATGGACCTATGGTGCCATAGTTGTATAAAAACAAAATGTCTCTGACATGTAGAACCATGAACCAAGCTAGCACTCTTCCTGGCATTTAAAGGTACAACGTTTAGTAACAATTCCTATCTGAATGTGGCTGTCCGGAATGCAATTCAGTGGCGCAACCAACCTGCCACATACCACGTTCCCATTGTGACTCAGGTCCGCTAAGGAATGGATAACAGACTAGCCAATCAAGTCTGTCTGTACCCAAGTTAACCAACCAACAGCCAAGTAACATCCAGAAAATTTTCTAAAATGTTTTCAGTCTGCAAAAAAGAACAGACCAAATTACATTCCTCTTAAACGTCTGCTTTCTCACAAATGTACAGTTTATTTAAATTGAGATTGTGTGTGTGTGTGTGTTCACAGGCATCCCCAACACCTTATCCTAACAACCTCATTAACCTGTAAATGCCTATTTAACTGTAAAGGCTGCTTCGGCATAAACATCTCACATCGGAATTATTATTAAATCATTGCAGCCGTTGTCTTATTTTGTACCAACTTTCTATGTTGTCATTAAACTGCGTAGTTTGCCTGGTGTACTGCATATGTAATAAAAATGTTCAACTCCCACACATGAACTCCTCACCTCTGACCGTTCTGTCACGCCCCACACATAAACACAGCTTGGGCTATGAGTGACAGAAAGAATCAATCTTAGAGGGCAAGTGAGCGGGTGGGTGTGTGTTTGTAGCACGGCCGCAGTTTTCTGTGAAACAGAAGTTACCGAAGTACAGAGGGGGATCACAGTGAGGAGTAGCGACCCAGACTGCTGGTCTGTGGGACTGGGCCGTGTTCATCCGCGGTGACCAAATCTACTAAGCATATAAAGGCCTTTATACATGAGCAGTGGTTACAAAGTGCTTTCACGAAAACCCTGCCTGACACTCCAATGGGCAAGCAACATTAGTTAATTCACGTGTGTGTGTGGTTAGTATGAGGATGTGCGTGCTGTATCTCATTCATCTTGCTTAATCCATCTTATATCGTGTTCTTGTTTGCTTCTTATATTAATGTGTGAGAGTAGCGGTCGGGAACCAAATCATCATTTTAAATGAGATATAATGCTCAATCTGCCGACCTGGTAAGATAAAATTAAATAAAAGTGTAGTAGGCTGGGTGTGTTTGTGGGATCATGTAGTAGAGTATGCGTGTGTGAGTGTGTTGTAAAAGGTGTGTGTGTCTCTAATGCCCTCCCCTCTATAGAAGACTGATGGTCTATGGGGCCAGACTGCAGCCTTGCCTACTGTAGATAATAATCGTTTTGTTGGGGAGGTTTTTATGACGGCCCGTCCTCTCACTCTTCCTCTCCCTGCTCCTCACTCCTCCCCCTGCTCCTCCCTCCCCCCCCTGCTCCTCCCTGACTCTCCCAACGGTGCCTGCTGCTTTCTCTCCACCACCAGTTTATCAAAGAGCCTGCAGGCTTTGAAGAAGTTGATAGGGATCAAAAAGAAAAGTTGTCGGTCTGTCTGCGGATCAATCTGTTAGACAGTGGTAGACTGGAGGAGTCAGGGACCTAGGAGGCAACAGGAGACCCAACGGTTAATTAATCATCACATACAAACAATCTAACATTAACAAACCAATCATGACATACAGACGCATCACATACAGATGGGAACAACTTGAGTAAGAGTTTATATCAGTAGTATTAAGGTATCCTTCATCAGGATCATATTTTTCACTGTGGGTTCTTCCTTTTGCTGCCTCAGGGGTCAGTACAAACATCAGTTTGTTGACCGGGCCAATGCTCTTGACCAATAGGCTACGCTGCCATCCCGATTGGTGGAATGACACTGTATGGTTGATAATTCGACATGTTCTCAGTACCCCTATGCGTGCTGGGCAAATGTACCACTGTACCTGGGAGACGGCTTCCTGTCCTCTGTCTCTCCAAGTCCCCCACTGGGCACAGGTCTCGGATCAGCTCAACCTTCCCAGATCCATGGGGGTGGGGTGAAAGTGCTAAACTGGTCTAAATCAGTGTCTAAGGTGTGTGTGTGTGTGTCGTAAAGGGGCAGGGTGGAGTGTTTGTGTCCATAACAGAGCAGCAAACAGGGCCATTAGAGATGAAAGGCTTTGAATGCAACCAATCAAAGAGGCAAGGCTGGAGCCCATCAGCCCACAGACAGACGGGCCTAAGGCTGCTGAGATGACTGACACATCGTCTCTCCTCCACAGACACACACACAGACACGTATGTACAGATGTTGTTAAGGGTTGGGGAAGGAAAAAAGGTTTGAAACACTATAGGCCCTACACACACAGTATTGAACCAGATATTGCAATCGTTTTTGACCACATTGCAAACAGTATTTCAAATAACTGGCTGATAAGCTATGCAAGCTAGCTAATACAGTTGAAGTCACACACACACACATACAAACACCAATCACTGACTCAACTGACAAGAGTCCTAATGGAATGGCAAACAGGCACACAAAAAACATTCCCAGAAGCAGGAAGATCATTTGGAGCTTGATGCAAGGTGAACGTCAAGTACAGCAGGTTATCATGATCTGGTAGTGGGGTGTTATCATGGATATAATGGTAACTCCTGATGTCTGGGAACTTCTATCAAGAGAATAAGAGTTAACTGTGAACGGTCTTGAATAGAAATCAGCGGTTCCCAGTATCTCTCCTACTCCTATGTAAGATTAGTGATGGTGCAGAAGGCATTGCAAATAAGATTATTTTCTCCAGAGATCTTACATACATGCACACACACCGAGGAATTTCAAGACAGGTTCAGTGATTAGGGTTAGAGTTAGCACTTCAAAGGATCCTGATCTTGTTGTTTACTCTCATGTTCCATATCTCCATCCCTATCTCTATTCCACTGCTATAGGTCTTTCCATGCTGTATGAATCAGGATGGCTATCAGCCTAGCCTCTCTGTCTCTGTACTCACCCCGGTCAGTGATAGTAGGCTGGCTATGACCTGTCGAACAAGAAAGAGGTAGGAGGAGGGAAAAGGAGCATGATTGGGAGAGGCAGAAGGAGACTGAGGGGGACAGGTAAAGGGAGAATGGGGGGAGGTAGGAGACTGAGGGGGTGAGGCAGAAGGAGAATGAGGGGAGAAGGAGAATGAGGGGGTGAGGTAGAAGGAGATTAAAGGGGTGAGGTAAAAGGAGACTGATGAGAGAGGTAAATGGAGAATGAGGGGTGGGGGGGGTAGTAGGATACTGAAAGGTGAGGTAGGAGACTGCGAGGGAAAGACAGACCACAATGTTTTAATGTTATTATTTTTATTTAATTCCATTGTTGACTTGACATGGAATTGATGTAATGTAGGAGACAACTCCCTGACATACAGATGCCATCAAAGACCGGGACTGTGAGGCTGTGTGTGTGTAACTGTGTGTGCACTGTGCAAACATGTTAATCAAGCGACCTAGTATACAGAGTATATATATTCTCACTCAGATTTTTTGGTTCAATAAATTATCAATTTGTCTAAAAATGAAAAAATACCAAGGGATCTCTGACCCCATAGACCATCTTCTGGAGAACACCTCTGGTGGGTTACACTCAGATTGTGTCAGGGTGACTTCAAATCTTTGTTATTTCCTAAATAATTACGATTATTTTGCACACCGATTTAGCTCTTGTGCGCACTAACACAGAGGCTTAACCCTGCATGAATAATTATTTCATATGAATCACCCAAATGACCGAAGCCATTTGAGGACTTCAAACATTCCAAAAAGTAGTGTATAAAAACACATGCTTGCCAAATGCGCACTGCACAATGGTTTATAAAACAGTCGTGGCACTCACTGCTGTGGATTCAGGCTTTAGCTGGCGCCTTTCATTCCAGATGGTTTCTGCCTGCTAATTTTCCCCCCTCTATATACAATAAAGATCATGGGATTAAGTCAATCTGTTGCCTTTATGGCCGATAACAGACTCAACGGTCCTGTCTTTTTTGAATTTCCAAGTAGCCTATCTCTTCCATTGTATGTCTCCGCGTCTCGGAAGACGGGGCGGGGGAGTGGTAGGAAGGGCTTGGTAATATTTGAATAATATGCAGAGTGACTGAGTGAGTGATACATTGTGTTAAGGACTAATCGGCTCAATCACAGTCCGACCCTTTGATAAGATAATGACCCGCCGGTGTTAGGAATGGATCCGGAGGCTGCTGCGCGCGCTATCTCCCCACTTCGCCGTCGCCAGACGGCTGTCTCCGCGTGTGATGGCGCTCGGTGTAGTCGCGCTAATAGGTCATTAACAAAACCGGTCACTTCAAAGACCAGTGGCTCTCTGATACTCGCACACCCGAACACCAGACGTCCACATTCAGAGACAGAATTGACATCGCGTTTGGTATTCTTATCACAACTACATAGTGGGGCTCTACTTTCCATTTAATGGTTTATACCAAATTGTGCTTCTACAAGCTGCCAGCTACCCATAATTCCATGGACGTTTTTGGCAAAACAGTGCCAGTATCTTGACTTGACTGCCATAATTAAAATTTCAACAGTATAGATAGACATACATAGGCCAAAGGGATCAACATAAATAAACAACAAAATCCAATCATTAAGCAATGACACTGATCATTATTAGGCAACAATGTTCTTAATCTACAATAGGGATCAGGCGGTTAGACTATCATTGCATTATGCCAAAACAATCAATCAAGGTGGGTCACCATTTCCCAAGTTGAGGACAGGACATGAATGTACATTCACTGGGCACTTTTTAGGTGCCTCCATCTCAAGGACAAAGGTTTTGAGATGACGTCTAACACGTATCTGAATGTCCAGATGCCTGTCTGCCTGGTTTCTACAGCAAGGCGGCATGACTGACAGCTCTAGCAGCCATTCGGAATGGAGGACGTGTTGGTGCACCTAACAAACTGGCCACTTAAGGGTACATATTCAGCGGTTGGACAACTGACCAGCCGGCCTGTGGTCAGCATCAGCTGAGCACGGAAAGCAAAAGTTGTCTTCTAACTGACGATGAAGTGCAAAGGAATGTTATAGTTACAATTACGTTCAGAACAGTGTGATCAAACTAATAATAACAAATAACGAATAACAAACAGTGCTCAGGCAAAAAAAACACAGACCGCACCCACACACACACATTTTATGTTTTAATATCCTTGTGGGGGCTCTAACTCTATTGTAACCCTTAACCTAAAAAAACTAATCTTAACAGCAATTTGATCTTTTATCCAGAATTGAACACACACACACACTCACCGTTCAGCAGAGATCTACAGATGAGAGGGTAGGTGAGGACAGTGAGGAGGAGGGGGGGGGGCTTTGCAGACTCACTGGAGCCAGCGGGTAATGGCCTCATTCAGGCCGATTGAGACGTCTTAATTACTGTAGTTGTGAAAACTAGGAGGGAGGGAAGAAGAGAGAGAGGGGAGGATGTGTTCTTTGATCCCGGGCTGAGTGAGTTGTAAAGGAGGCATGCCCTGCATAAATACTGACTCTACCCCGAGACTCAGATCATTACTCCATTTACCGGGACACTGACCTACTGAGAGAGGACCCACACGCACACGCTTCACTGATCTTACCTTGCATTGAGGGAATAGTTGAACTTCTGGAACCATTAGGGACAGGATCAAATTCATTCTACTTCTCTAAAAGGACACTTTCACTTTCAGCAACTTTTGTTGGATTTCGTTTCATTTTGTTGGATATCATCTTCATCCAAACATGAGGGGTCATTTCTCCATTGAGTGGCTGGCCCAGAGTAGTCAGGTCTCCGGTAGCATGAGCCCACCCGCCCCTTCCGGGATGACATCTGGACCCATCAACACCTCTGGGACACACCCTGAGAGCCTCCCTGGGTTCTACAGCCAACAGAGGACCGAGAAACCGGACTACCAGGCAAGAAGGAGACAAGGTCTTACTCCACACAACAAGCCTATGCTGGCAGGCCCTGAGACGGGAACACATCCCAATAGGAGCTCCCTCCTCCCCAACCACAAAGGTAGGTTTACCTTCTCCTAAACTGTTCACTTAGGATCTTGAACAGGCTATGGGATCATCAACAAAAATTTCTGTTGAGCAATGATCAAAAATGTGTTATCTAAAGCTACGGAATAAAGCAACACCATCTAGCTGCATTTGATATTCTCTTATAGCGCCATGGGACACACCTCAGCCTTGTTGATGGATTTGCAGATTTTGTTTGAGACTTTTGGATCTCCCGATAGGCCAGACATCTGCATGATGTTAAATCTAAACTCCCTTCATTTCCTCTCTATTCATATAGCGTCTGAGTCCAGCTTCATCGGCGTAACAGACGAGGAGGAAACATCGGGGTATGAGAGTGAAGGCGGGCGCTCACTCTCCCCCCCCACCCCTCTGGACAGCACCTCCACTTCTCCCTCCCCATCTCCTCCCTCTCCGCCGGCGGGCCGGAGGCCACGCACAGTCTACACGGAGGAGCAGATCAACAGTTTGGAGGTGGCCTTCAAGAGGAACGCCTACCTGGGCACTCAGGAAAAGGCAGAGCTCTGCAGTGGACTCAACCTCACGGACAAACAGGTATGCACATCCCACGGACAGGCGATGCGGTGTGTCCCGGTGAGAACGGGATAAATAACAAAAAAGCGCTGCCATGGAAATGGCCAGGCGTTTACACAATGCTCACATCCTCTCTGTCCTTCATCAGATCCGCAACTGGTTCCAGAACAGGCGCATGAGAATGAAAAGGATGATCCAGGATGCTCTGGCCCATGCGTGCCAGGCAAAGGTAGCCTCTCACCTGCTGCATTACCCCTATCTCCCTGGTGCCTACCCAGCCTGCCATCCACACCACGCGGGAACCGAAGAAGCTGCCCCGTTCCTCCACCCCCACTACGGCTCCACCCTGGCCGGCCCAGGTCTGACAAGCCTCCCTCCCCTGGACTCTTTTCATCAGTACACCGGCCTGGTGATGCCCACCACTGTGTCTAATCCAGCGTTGGGAGCCTACCAGACGTACACTCACCCCTACTAGAACCCTTGGAGGACTGTTGTCAATAGTTTTAAATGTTTCTTTTATTAGAAAGCAAAATACATATAGGCAAATAATTAATGTGTCTAACTATATATTCAGTGGCTTCCTCTTCAATGTGTTATTTGTGAAAGCAGTGGAGAAAAGGAAGTTTCCACTCAGGGTAGAGTGCAATAATAAATGTGTCCTATTAATTGTTTTTTAAAGTATTATTTAAGTAATAAATTGCAAGTCCTTTCATTGATTCTATGTGGTCGTATGGTTGCTGTATATATTGTGAATGGTGTTGTAAAGAAAACCATTAGAATGTTCTGTGTACCTCCAATATATATCTGGAAGTATTGTGAAATCTAATTAAATAAAGATAATTCCTGGATATCTGATGAATTCAAACATCCAAATCAGTGGCTCGTTGGTTGAGAGCCACCTACTGCCCATCGTGGAAGTATCAATACTATGATAGACAGTATACAACAGCTATCTCCTGTACTCAATCCCAAATGAAACCCTTGACATCAAACTTGGCTGAAGACAGATCTAAGCAAACAACAATAATGGAGGGTATAGAGGCTAATTAGACCTCCCTTCAAGGGTGCAATGATTAAGTCTCCACTAATGAAGTTGAATCCCACAAGGTACTCAATATTTGATTATGAGACTTGGCACATACAATACACCTCTTAAAAAAAGCGTAAATTATTTTAATTTCTTGACAATACAAGCGATTTTTAAAAACTGAAATTTGTTTTATTAAAAAGTGGACAAGTGTCACAATGACAATCTATTTATTAAGCCACTTGACACTCAGTGGAAGTCACCCCCTGAGTTTTACTAGCAACAGATCTTGAAGGGAGCTCCCAAGCAATTGTGTAGTAATTAGGGTTCGGATTTAAAAGCCCAATGTCTCAAAGAATTTAACATTGATTTGATTTCTCAAAAACATTTCAACCAAATGAACTTCAGCAATTATAATAATTTCCTAAACTTCCCTTTTCAGTGAAATACTCTCTAAACTATAGAATATGTAAAGATTAGTTGGCTGGCTAACAAAGACACTAATTATAACAATTTGGCAAAAATAGGAATAACACAAACACGTTTTAGGTTTTTTAAAAGACTTTAACTTTTGTAAGTATAAAACACTTTTGGAGCAATATCCAATTAACTCAAACTTTTTCAGAACATGACAAGAATTTCAGAATTTGTTGGTCTATGTACAAAATGTACAAGTTTCTTGTCAGCAAAACAAACAAACCAAAATACCCCCAACCCTTTCACCTGTTAAAACAGTAAAAATCAACACAGACCTCAAAAACTACACATCTCTCTCAAAATTCTACAACTATGGTTACAAAACTACCCAAACAAATGTGAAAAAAAAAGAAAACAACATGGCTGCCCATTCCTCCCTGGGGGGGTACGAGGTCACTTCTTTATGCAGTCTTCTGTTGGCCCTTCTTCCCAATCAGAGACTTGTGGATATGAGGGATCACACCTGCAGGTGAAAGAGTAGCATACATTATGGAAGGAGCTGCAGCTACACACTGTTCGGTGAAGACACACGTTTTCCTGCATCCCCATGTGAAAAAGTGCTTGGAGGTTCCTGGAAGAACAATACAAGAGTTCAGACAAGGGCTGTACCACTCACCTCCGCCAGCAATGGTGGCCTTGATGAGAGAGTCTAACTCCTCGTCTCCACGGATGGCCAACTGTAAGTGACGTGGGGTTATGCGCTTCACCTTGAGATCCTTGGAGGCGTTTCCTGCCAACTCCAAAACCTTTGGGAAGGGGGTTACGACAGGCCTGGGTCAATGAGTGTTTGTGCAGGCTTTTGGTTGAACCCCAACCGTCATAGCCCTCAATGAGGCCAATGTAGATAAAGACAATTAAAGCAATCCTCTCACCTCAGCAGTGAGGTACTCCAAGATGGCGGCACTGTAGACAGCGGCGGTGGCTCCCACTCTGCCATGACTGGTGGTCCGGGTTTTCAGGTGTCTGTGGATACGACCCACCGGGAACTACAAAAGACGAAACAATCAGTCAAAAATGCCCAAGTACATGTTGCCTGTATTTGGTGGTTCAGGAAATCCTTGCGATTGACGCAACAGACAAAATCTTGGAGTTGTGAATGTGACCTTAGAAAATGGGGGAGTACATGCCTGGAGCCCAGCCCTCTGGGAGCGAGACACAGCCTTCGTCTTGGCTTTGCCACTGTCCTTTCCAGCTTTTCCTCCTGCCTGGAAGACGTATTGATGAAATTAAAAGATTCAATGATACCCCCTTTTTTAGGAAGCTGAACTGTGGCTAAAGTGAAACAGACAATTTGGTACAGGTGTACAGAAGAACACGAATAAAACTCTAGCGAACATCTCTAAATGGCCGTTGTTAACGGATTAAAAAAAATATAAAGAGGCATCTGCAACTTGAGTGTCATTACAATCACACTTCTCGCGCCAACTGAAATATTAAAAGGACAATTTCCGGTAAAAAGATAACCGGCAAACTTGAATCTATCTAGCGCATCTCGATATTTGTTTCAAATTGTACAAACAAAGAATGTACAAATATGCCTAACAATAGCAATTTAACAAGATTGTAGTACCTAGAAAACTACCTTTTTTTAGGGAACCTAGGTTTATTGGGCTGCTCGACGGTTGTTAGCCGGACTGTACTGTAGAACTACAGCTAGTGCTAACCTAGCTAACAGTGCTTTGTTGGAAACTAGTTAGCAAGGCAGCTAACGACATAAAGTACAACATTTTGCGACGATATTAAAATGTCATATCAGGAAGCTGAATTTAAAATATTACATATAATCAGTTTGAAAAACAACGAAAAGCAATTCGGTTGCAAGCCAAATGGAGTAAATGTAGATGGCGCTCTTTCGTTAGCTTTCTTTGAGTGTCGGTCGACGACGTCCTACTTCGCACGCAAACTTGCATTCGTGAATGCTACTCTTACTAGCCAGATTAGCCCAAATAGAACTAAAATGCCACTCAGTTAACGAAAATGTGTCCTATAATACATTCCACGCGTAAATGTGCACAAAAAAAAAAAAATCCGTTACCATGTTGTCGTTGAGTTCTCTCTGTTGTATTTCGAAACGGAGAGAAACAATAACCCAGAAGCAAAGCCAAGCCGATGAATGAGGACTCCCCGAGCTTCCAGAGCCAACCAATAGCTTTTATGATTGTTGGTTCGAACGGTCGGTTAAACCAATTACAATCGTGTTTGCTACGTGTTTATTCATCCCTGTATCTGGATTGGACGCTTTAGAGGAGTAGAACTGCCAGAAAAACTTCTGCTGTTCAAATTTATTGAAGGTACATCCAAGTAGATGAAATTCCACGTAGTGCATTGAATTGTCAAATGTAGTCTTCATAATCCTTATAAATCATGAATAGGTATACAAAATTGGAAAAATAATGAGCATTCATTATTCGTTTTCAACAATATTGCGAATGATGAAAGATCTTTCTAATGTTTGCGATGTAAGGTAATTCGCTCCATATATGATGATGGTGATTTACTTACTTTAAATGCAAAATTTGGTTTAACTGTGGAAATTCCTGGTCCTTGATCGGTGGTCCTTGATGTTTGTCAACCTGTATATCCTAGTAGGTTAACAGGCTGTCTATTGCTAATAACCTTTCAACTGGGGTATATTTAGGAGGATGCAACACCTGTAACTGTACCCAGTGCATGGGTTGAAAGTGAACTAAAAAACATGGGTATGGGTGTAACATGGGGTACACCCATACCCAGGTAGTCAGGACCCCTTCAATATTACAGACAAGTAAACTGATCCCTGGAAAATAGTGAAACTCCCAGGACGTATGGCCTTGAGTGTTACCTTGCCTGATTCTTCAAACTGAAAGTCCCACTTGAGGACGTTGAGCCCTCATGGAGTCTGTTTCTGACAGTTTAGTCAGAAACATGCACACCAGTAGCCTGATGGAAGTTATTTTGTAGGGGTGTGCCAGTCTCTTCATGTCCCTCCTCGCACAAAGGAGCAGATACTAGTCCTGCTGCTGGGTTGCAGCTCTTTTACGGACCTGTCCTGCTCTCCTCATGTAACAGCCAGTCTCCTGGTATCTCCTCCATGTTCTTGAGACTGTACTGGGAGACACAGCTAACCTTCTTGCAACGGCAAGGAAAATGGATGTTCCATCCTAGAGGAGCTGGACTGCCTGCGCAACCTAAAAAGGCTGCAGGTTCCGCCTCATGCTACCAGTTGTCACAAAGACACTAGCATTCTGTGATGATTAAGTGTTCCCTTATTTTTTTAGAGTATATAAGGCCTATTTGACTTACCTCAACACCAAATGTACATGCTTGCTTTGCTCTAATCAAGGCAAAATGCTACTGATTATTTTATATTGATTTAAAATACATGAAAAACCCATTAAATATATAAACAAATCTTTAAATATAGGATGATAACTAGTTACAAATTATGTATATGCAAATATTCGTACAGTACAAATATTAATATTAAAGTAGAGCTTCAGGTGGAGAAATGTAAGTTAGAGCTTCAGGCATAAAATAGGCAGTATTATATGTATATATAAGGGATACAATTAGAGACATTGAAGTGGGGATTTACTGTATATATTATCTAAGGTGCTTTTTCTCTTAATCAGTGACTGGTTGTGCCCTGAGGTACAACCCCTCTGATTTTGCTAAAGTAATGGTCATGGGATGATAGATGTAATGGGACCTCTAGCAACATCTAATATTCACATTTATATATGGGTGACAGGGACAGAACTTGCAATAAAATGACAAAATATGTTAATAGCCTGTTGAGGTAATGTGGTTACAGAAATTATTACAATTATTATCACAATTGTGTAATAGTTGGAAAGTAATACATTTCTGTGTTTATTTTCTAGTCTCGAATTTCACGATTGCCCAGTCTTGCCCTAAATGCCCTAGCAACTACAGAGAAAGGGATCCTCTACAATTTATAAGCACTTGGTAGTAAAAACTGTTGAAACAATATTGTTGATTGGACAATAGTGTGGTTGGGAATTGAGTGTGGATCCTAGTGTCCAATAGGATACGTGGTCCGTGATGATTACGTCAACAGAACCTACATCTCAACCAATTCCATTTTAGAAGGTTCAAATATAGGCGTGATTGGAATCGCAGAACGACCAATGGAAAAACGCAAACTCGTTTAACCTGGGCTGATTGGCAGACCGAAGGCCAATGAGGAAGCGCTAGGGGCGGGTTTTGGTTGTGACCGTGAAAGGGGTGTGCACGCGGTGAGGGAGATACGCAGGAGAAGCTGGCTGGCGGTGCTGAAGATGGCGGATGGTGACAGTGGGAGCGAGCGCGGTGGCAGTAGCGGAGGAGGGGGAGGTGGGAGCGGGTTCCAGCACTTCCAGAGAGAGCAAGAGACCCAGGAACTGGCATCCAAGCGTCTGGACATCCAGAACAAACGTTTCTATTTGGACGTCAAACAAAACAACAAGGGCAGGTTTATCAAAATCGCTGAGGTCGGGGCCGGGGGATCCAAAAGTCGCTTGACGCTATCCATGTCAGTTGCAGCGGAGTTTCGCGACTACCTGGGGGATTTCATAGAGCACTACGCCCAACTGGGGCCTAGCAGCCCGGAGCAGATCGCACAGTCCTCAGTCGGAGAGGACGGGGGGCCTAGGCGAGCCCTGAAGAGCGAGTTCTTGGTCCGGGAGAACCGTAAATACTACCTCGATCTGAAGGAAAACCAGAGGGGGAGGTTCCTGCGGATCCGACAGACCGTCAACCGAGGGCCTGGGTTTGGAGTAGGAGGGCCGGGTGGAGGCATGCAGGCCGGCCAGACCATAGCTCTTCCGGCCCAAGGTTTAATAGAGTTTAGAGACGCCCTTGCCAAGCTTATAGATGATTACGGTGGAGACGACGAAGAGTTGGCTGGTGGAACGGCGGCCGGGGGCTATGGGGAGCTACCCGAGGGCACATCCATCATGGTGGACTCAAAGCGGTTCTTTTTCGACGTCGGGTCCAACAAATACGGCGTGTTCCTGCGAGTGAGCGAGGTCAAACCGAGCTACAGGAACTCTATCACCATCCCGTTCAAAGCTTGGGGGAAGTTCGGAGGGGCTTTCAGCCGCTACGCGGAGGAGATGAAAGAGATCCAGGAGCGACAGCGGGATAAAATGTACGAAAGGAGAGAGGAGTCTGAGGGAGAGGAGGTCGACGACGACTGAGTTGTTGAAACAGCTGATAGAGTTCAGTTCACCCAATGAGATCTGCAATAGGATATGTGGCAGAACATTCAGAAATGAGAGATTTAAGTGCATGACGAATCGAAGTTTAATACTAAAAAATATCGTGGCGTAAAAAGTAGCCTATTTGACAGGGGAACTAGTTTTGATGTATTAAAACATGGAATTGTGTTTGACGGTTGAATGGGGTGTGCGTAAAAACGTGAAAGTCAAGGGGATACATGTTCTGTAAACGAGACCTTTCTCATTTGTTTAAAAAACGATTTAAATTGTTTTGTAAAAAAATTTATAATGATAGTAGAAAACCCCCCCAAAACCAGCAGATTGGTTTTCATTACAATTTAAGAAGCCAATTAAATCTTTATAATAAATGTTTCCTTTAAAAAAACAAATATATATATAAATATATATATTTAAGAGTAAGGAGTTGACCCCATGGTTTAACTATTAGTTCCATTGCTCTTTATAAGGAGAGAACCAGCATCCATTGTATTCCTGTTCTAGGTCTCCTATCTGGGCAGTGTGTGTGGGATCCTTACAAGTTAGTGAAAGTAGTATGCGCGGTAGTGTGCAGAAAGCTGATGTCATTTTGTGGAGGTTTATATTTGGTGTGTTAACTGATTGGGTGAGCTATATAACACAGGCTGTGCTGTAGCCGGCCCCTTAACCGATGATTACCATGAGAAACGTTACTGAGGTTAAAATTCTGCAGGACGATCTAAAGGCCTCAGACACTAATTTGAAGCCTTATGCTCAAGTACTTAGCTCTCAGTATCACATCACCCTGCAGACAAACAGGGCCTCCGTCTCAACGCGGATGACTGAATGCTTGATTTTTTTTTGGGGGGGGTGGGGTTGTTTTAAATATCAATACCCGGCAATATTTATTAGGTCTGTTCCCCAGGACTTCTTAAAAGTAACATATTCTGTCCAAGAGCAGAGTAGTGTCTACTCACAGCGTGTAGTCTGGTATCAAGAGAGTGTCAGGGCTGGTGACCAATCCGCAACCTGCTGCATGCGTCCTGTCCCGTGGGAGCCCGCCCCCTCTACGTCGACATGCAGATGGGACCTCCGCTTACCCCAAACACACTGTGGGAGGCTTCTGATCTGGCTATTGGAAGGGATCACTGGATGCAATCCAGATGAACTACTGCTGCTGTCACCCAGCCAGCAAACACACAGAGAGAGAGAGAGTGTGTGTGTGTAGGGCGGCAATGATAAGAAACCACCAGTCCCTCAGCTCTGGCTTGGCTGGGGAAGACCACACACACACAAGTGCCCATGTTTTAGCACCGTTACTCCACTGACATCACACTATGCCTCTGGACAGTATAACGTATGGATGGATGGTTTCCTTTTTATTTCAAAAGACAACTATATTGAAAGAAGATTATACTTGTAAGAAAGAAGATACTGAGAGAGAAAAAAACCAGCATAAAATATTTTTAAATACTTACAAAATGAAAGGAGATATGTATATGAATTATAATGCAGGCTTATTTCATGAAACAAAAACTGGGATGCAACCGAATTGTCCATGATTGTTTTATTTTTATTTTATTTCCTTTTTTTCACTTTAATTTGTTGGTTTTCTTCCAGAGAGTGACAAAATAACACTTCTGTGATTAAAAAGAATATAAATGCAATAGATATTGTGATTGTATAATTCCAAAATGTATTTCTCTCCCTTCCTCTGTTTAAAGTTCCTCTTTTTAGTTGGGCACTTAATACTCCCCAGTGTTGATTTGATAGGGGGGAGAGGGGGGCATTATTAGCCATTTTGGTTTATTTTGTGCTTTAAGATGGCTAACACCCAACGAGTGTCTGAGAAGCCCATTGGAGAGTGCAAATTGGACCGTGTTTTCTGGGGAATCATTGCTGTTGGGGATTTCCTGCTTCACCCTCTAGTGACCTTACTAAGGCACCTGAAACACTATCTTTGGTGATCTGGTAAGTGAGTGGGTGCCTACATGCATTGACCAATGTACCTCCAGGCGGGACACGTTGTTTAGAAGAAAGCAGATGGCCTTATATTAGATGTAGAGGAGGAAGGCTTGCGATGATCTTCCTCTCCCAAATGCGTAGGGGGCCGTCGCAAGGAAACATAGATACCACTTGGAATATCAACCCTGGGAGACGTAACCTCAACACAAGTTAGGTATCTGTCTCCATCGCAACATGTAAATGCATCCTAGAATGTTACATTTTTTTATCAACACCCCACAACTTGAAATGTACATGGTAAATACACAACCGTGTTAGAGGAAAACATTGTGCTTATATCGGTGTGCACATGTGGGATCAATGGCAAAATATTTTCTGCGTCGGTATGTCTTCGTCGGAGTTAATGAAACTGGGCGTAAAGGTTTGAGGTACTACAGGATGTGTCCTTTTCAAATCAGAAATGACGCTGTGGCCCCAGCCTTTACCTTTCGGGCGTGGGGGAGGTGTCTGAGGGGAGGGATAAGCTCAGTGCTCATACGTGCCGTGGCGGCTGAGAGGGGAGGGTGAATTCTGCCATACGAAGCGGCTGGAAGACTGCAGTGTGGGAGTAACCTGACTCCCTCTCCCTCCTCCAGGGTGATCTCCTCTGTTCTCTGGTCCTGACAAGTCCCTCTACCGCTCCTCACGTGCCCTCCTGCTCTGCTTTCTCCATTCTTCTCTCACGGCTTCTTGAGCATCTCTTCCTATGTAAATTGGGTGTTAGGGCAGCTGTCGGGACAGCCGTGTGTGTGTGTGTGCTGACAGAGCAGCAGGGGCTATTTTAATGTGGAAGGCCTGGATAGACCCAACATTCCCAGACCCAACATTCCCACTGTCCAGCCCCGGAGTCAGCTGTGCTGGGTGGACCCTGAGTTGCGGACACGAACTCATTCACACCCTCACATGGGTTTAATTGTGTTAAAACCCGCCTAACGCAGACGGACCGCGGATTGAGGGACCTCGGCCGGACTGGACCACTGTGGCACAGAGGGGTCAGTGTCTCGTAGCGTGTGTGAAACGGGGTCCACGTCACCCGGGATCCACCCAGCGGACGCACCACATGAACCGTTCCGTCTCGTCTCAGCGGTCCTGAGGTGATGGTTTAGGAGAGAGGTTCTACCCGGTGTTGCCCGTCCCACCGGCTGTCAGGGCTCTGTGTGTGTGACGGCGGTGTGGCAGTTGGCGAGGCGCTGAGGGAACGGTGCTTGTGGTGCTGGTAGTGTGCGTTGATTGTGTAACAGTTGGCTAGGGGAATTGGTTGCGTGTGTGTGTCTATGTCTTGTTTGGTAGTGTGTGTGTCTTCTCTTCCAGGCTGGGTAGATAGAGCCTAATCAGAGGAGGCAGGGTTTGGCCTGCGAATCAACTGAAAGCGTGACACAGCTCTCTCTCTCTTACACACACACACACACACACACACACACGCACAGCTGCCAGGTCTACTGTCTGCAGACATTCCCTCCTCTCAACCTCTTTTCAATCTTCCTCCCCCCTCCTCTCCCTCTTTTCCAGTCTTCTGTCAAACTGTTTTTGTGAGGCTGTGCAGAGTAGCTGAGCAGAGTTAACTGGATCACTCAGTCTCTCATTACTCATGAGTCCGGCACATGCGTGTATGAGTGGCCTAACTCGTAAGCAGAGGTGCTTACAGCATGACTACATCACCCTATATCCTGTCTGGGTGTTCATGCCCCACCTGGTATACTTACACTACAGAGCATGTTGGTGTCAGAGAGAATGTTTAGGCTGTGGGTTAAGAAAATGTGTGTGTTGAAGGTCATATGTTTAGAAAATAAGTTTGTGCGAAAGAGTGTGTGTTGTTGGTGATTGAAGAGCGTGGGAATGTTTCTAAGGAATTTCTTTACCCCTCGAGGATTCTAACATGTTCTTCAGAATGAGTACATCTCTTACTCCTTTAGGCTATGGCACAGACCTGGAAGTTCCCGACTGACACTGTTGTGCGCTTAGAATTACATCTACGCTCCTTCTGAAGCTTTAGTATCCCTGCTGCAATAAATAGGCAGATGAACTTAACCCCTACTAATGCTGATCTACTGTAAATTCAGTTTTCTACCCAGGAGTCCTGACATGACCATCTTGCTGGTGATGTAACAACACACACACACAGACAGACATCGTTGCGAGGGACGACGACTAATCGATCATAAAGGCCTTATTACCAAGCAACAGATTAAATGATGGAATATGAAGATGAGATGAGAGGGAAGAGGATGAAGTAAGGAAGTCTAGCGAGGAAAGGAAGATGAAGGAGCAGATTTTCTACTCTGTGTTTGTGTTTGGGTAGATCGACAGGAAACAGCTCTCGCACAGAGGAAAGGGCCAATGAGAACATTTCCTTCTCAGCTCTCCACCAATCAGATTGTTCCTGTTGACATATTTGACTTCCCAATTCATCGCTGGTTTGGTATGAGTTCTCCCCTGTGCACGGGTATGGGATAAGCCCTCCCTAACCCTAACCCACATCCAATCTGGACCTTAATAATTATGAGAAATGTATCGCAGAGCATATATCTGTGTTTAAAGGCAACGTGTCACCCTGTTCATCTGCTTTCCTTGCATTCCATTTCCTGACTGACCCATCCTTTACTCACTGACAAACCTGCTGACCTTAACCTTTCCCACCATGGTCACTCTACTTCAAGCACGGGGCTGTGGGTGTGAGTTACTGAGTCAGTGAGTGAGACAGAAAGAGGGTGACATGATGACATATAGGTAGGGGGGGGGGGCAGAAGAACGATAGAGAGAAAGTCAAAGGGAAGAGAAAGAGGAGAGACTGCAATGGAAGTAGTAAGGCTGTGATCCATGTAATACCACACCGGGCTCCCTGGGATTATTCCACATGCTCACATCGGCCCTCTGTCACCACACTAAGTGTGTGTATAACTGGAGCTATTGAGGACACCTGTGGAACACCTTGGCTTGAGCCCCAGTGGACTAATAGTCTCGAAGGTGAATGACAAGACATTGGACGAGCAGTTCTGGTGTGTTTGCCTGGGCTGCCCTTTCTCCACTAGGGTCTCCTCTCTCCACTAGGATCTCCTCTCTCCACTGGGGTCTCCTCTCTCCACTGGGGTCTCCTCTCTCCACTGGGGTCTCCTCTCTCTACTGGGGTCTCCTCTCTCCACTGGGGTCTCCTCTCTCCACTGGGGTCTCCTCTCTCCGCTGGGGTCTCCTCTCTCCACTGGGATAACCTCTCTCCACTAGGATCTCCTCTCTCTACTAGGGTCTCCTCTCTCCACTGGGGTATCCTCACTCCGCTGGACTCCCCTCTCTCCACTGGACTCCCCTCTCTCCACTGGGGTAACCTCTCTCCACTAGACTCCCCTGTTTCCACTGGACTCCCCTCTCTCCACTGGGGTAACCTCTCTCCACTGGACTCCCCTCTCTCTTGCCTCTGGACTTGCCACATGTCATTCCAAATGCTCATGCGATGGGAGTGAATTCTGTGGCTGTACTCGGCCCTGTCTCAGGGTAGTTTGCGGTTTGTTGGTGTCCTTTGGTGGTCTGCCACTTGACAAAGTAGAGCTCATACCTCTCAGCTTGATCGATTCCAGGTTATCTACTGACGGGGACACGATTTGTACAGACCATATGTCTCAGTCCCTAGTCCCTAGTCCCTAGCTCAAGTATACTTTTGTATCTAAGAAAGTGTCCTGAATTGTAGGAGGACCTGGAGTCTTTGTTTTCCTAGTTGGTAGATGCCAGCTTTGAGCAAATTAGAAAACGAAAAATGAATCTCTAGTAAATGTCAACAAGAGCCAAAAGAAGTGGGTATGTTTTGTAAGTGCGCAGAGCCAATCGTCTAAACAGTTTTGCCTGCTGACAAGTAGGCAGTGTGAACGTGACAATAGGAACACAGTATATATTTTTTGCCCGTGTGAATACAAACCAAGCAAAACAATACAACCCCTTATGTTGAACAAACATGTGTACAGCCTGTTGGCCACAACAGAGACGCAAACACAAGAAAATATAGAGAGAGAGGTAGAAACACAAATCAACACAACTTGCGGAACCTTGTTGGTTTACTGCACCGCTGATACTGCAATTAAAACTGGTAACATAGGAAAGCAGTCTGGCATCCCGTAGCAACCAAGAGAAAGGCCAGTAGGCATGCTACATAAACCACAGGAGTTGGACAGGAGGATAGTTGTGTGAGTAAAAGAGAGGACCTAAGTGTGATAAGGAAACATGGGGAATTAGGGAGTACTATGATTGAGTGAGGAAAGAGGGAATGAGGGAGTACTATAAGGGAGGGAGTACTATGAGGGAGGGATTACTATCATGTAGGGAGGCAGGGAGGAGGGAATAGTATGAGGGAGGGAAGAGGGAGGAGCATGATGGAGGGATCATACGCTTGCAGGAGAAAGCAGTGATCCTGCTGTGATGCTGTGCTATATTTAGCTTGTGTTGCCATGTGCCTGGAATGTGCGTGAACATCATCAGAGACGCATCTCTCTGTCTTGTTTTGCGTTTTATGGTAACGCAGCATCTCTGGTCTGTGTTTAATGGTAACGCGGCACCTCCGGTCAGTGTTTAATGGTAACGCAGCATCTCTGGTCTGTGTTTAATGGTAACGCAGCATCTCTGGTCTGTGTTTAATAGTAACGCAGCATCTCTGGTCTGTGTTTAATAGTAACGCAGCATCTCTGGTCTGTGTTTAATAGTAACGCAGCATCTCTGGTCTGTGTTTAATGGTAACGCAGCATCTCTGGTCTGTGTTTATTGGTAATGCAGCAACTCCGGTCAGTGTTTAATAGTAACGCAGCATCTCTGGTCTGTGTTTAATAGTAACGCAGCATCTCTGGTCTGTGTTTAATGGTAACGCAGCATCTCTGGTCTGTGTTTATTGGTAATGCAGCAACTCCGGTCAGTGTTTAATAGTAAGGCAGCATCTCTGGTCAGTGTTTTATAGTAACACAGCATCTCTGGTCAGTGTTTTATAGTAACACAGCATCTCTGGTCTGTGTGTAATGGTATGGCAGCATCTCTGGTCAGTTTTTAATAGTAACGCCAAAGCAATGAACAGTGCATTGCTGACGAAATTAGTTGTCAAGGTCAGATGATGCACAAACGAGTACATTGCCAACATGTACTCAACACACATACACTCAACCCACATACCCTAACACATACACACACACACATACACTACACACTCTTACCTCAACACACTTACTCAACCATCACACCCCAACACACATACACTCAAAATACCTAACCCCAATTCACACACTCAACACTCACACCCCAACAAACACACAGATACACTCAACACACACCCCAACTGGCAGCACGACCATACATCTGAATGGGCTTTCGGAATGCAGATCAGTAGTGGTTGACTTCACAGGTCACAAATTGAAACACACAGTGATTAAACAGAATAGCTAGCTATCATATAGTGGCTTTTATTTATGATTACATCTCTCGGGAGGGGGAAGTGGGGGGGGACTGAGGGAATTGTGAGCCTGAGAACGTAAAAGCCTTGGTCTGGTATAGAATCCGCTCTAAACCCCTGATGTCAATCTGTCCTATTTATACCCTCCTAGAGCCACAACTGCTCATCACCCCATAACCTTCCTCTTCACCGCTCTACGCACATAATGTTCAGCATCCAGAATCGGCACAGACAGAGGGAACCAATCACATGGCAAATAGTGCGTATCACTATGCAAACCAACATACTAATGACCAATGAGAACGAGTCCTCCTCCTGTACGCCTCCCCTGGTAGGCTGGGTCTATTTCATCCAGCCTATGCAATGTTCTAGGAGTGTGGGTCTGCGTTTAACGGACCTAGAGCCTCAGTCCTGATTCACGCTGCATGTGTGTTTTTATGAGTAGGCGTCAATGTGGGGCACAACATTCTGCATATTCTGGTTAATGGTACTGAAAGTGTTCTGGGTTTGACCAGGACCGTCCATCCCCCTGTCATTGAGTATTCTGAACAAGAAGAAAAAGACCCAGATTACATTTTATCAATTAATGTTAACAGTCCACAGAACACAATACCATGGATTCATTGCATGTGTAAAAGAACACAAAACTTCTTTAATAACTTCTTTTCAGGCAAATTACATCCTTTTTTACATATCACTACATATTATTTTAGCTATTGTTAAGTTATACATTGTTTTTTATTATACATACACAGGATAAAATAAATGCAAACCTATGCATGATATTGGAATGTTAGGATCATTTTTCATTGATAACAAATAATAAAATGGTAGTAACAATTTCACAGTTAATAAAACGTTGACAATGTTAGACAAGGAAAATAAATTTAAAACAATTATTTCATACTCTTTACTCCTCCACTGTAATTGCAAGCCTAATAGCCTATTCCAAGCACCTAGAATGGTAGCCAGAAGTAAAAAAATTCAATATGAATACTATTAAAAACATGTACAACACTTTCAGCATTAAAAGTCTGATTAGAACCTGGAAAAGTTGGAGTGAGACCTCCTTGATCCAGTCTCTAGTTTATATTGTTTTACTGGGCTTAAACAGTTAACAGAGAGAGCAGGGCTGCTGGGGAAAGATGGATAGCGGAAACGTCCCTAAATAGTTCCTGTTATGGCGTCTGTGAGCCAAGGTGCAGCTCCATAGTTGCAAATTACATTTTGATTGAGTACTCTTTCTTCTTCACAATTATCTGATCTCGTCTGATAACCGAGTTAAACATGACTCCAAATGGATCATCAGGAGAGACGAAGCAATAATCCACAGTCCCATCCCGTTGACTACTTTAAAATGGCAAAATCCCTGAAAATCTTGTTACACTCTGTGTAACCCTCTGTGTCCTCTATCCATCTCTATGGGCACACGGAGCACTGAAGAGTACAAAACGAAAATACAGCACCACCTGCTGTTCATGCACACTCACTGCAACCGGACCACTTGAAATAGGCGTTGGTGGCGGTTGAAGGAACGAGTCAATGAACAATGTAAAGCTGTTTTAGAATGGGGTTGAGTGTTTAGTCATTTACTTGGAATACAATGAGCTTTCCGGCGTCCTCTTTTCGACACATATCCACAGCCAGCTCTGGGTCCTCTGAGGTGCTAATGAACCAGCATGGGTACTTGGCCGACTCAAAAGTGGTGTGAGACATGCCTGTGGTTTTCTTGTAGAAGAGGAAGCGAAGCTCTTCTCCCTCAGAGTGGATAGTGTTCAACTGATAAAAATCCTGAACGACAGGGAACGGGAGGGGATTTTTGTATCTGTAGGTGTGTGATTACTTATTTGTGTGACAGAGGCAGACAGACAGAAAGAGAGAAAGAGACAGGGAGAGAGACAGACAAAAAAAACTGACAGAGACAGAAACAGACAGAGACAGAATGCAAGACACACCTCTAAATGAAGGACTGGGGTTATTTGGCCTTCCGGTATCAAGCAGGACAGGTATAGTTTGGTACCAGCAATCCCTAAGACAACTGGCTGGGCCTGGATAGTGTAACTGGCATTAACATACCGGGACAGCTCAAACTTTGCTAAAAGAAAAAGACAATATTACTCGAACACACTTCCAAAAAGCTTTTCTGAAATGTAAAGAGTTTCTTAGGGAACCAAACCTACCTCCCGGGGGGGAACGTAAGCCTACCTCTCTGATAGCTTTGTCCTCCTTGGAGTGTGATGGCCTGTAAAGCCATATGGGTAATGTTGCTTTCCGTTGTCACAAGGTCCTTCTGGTTCCCGTCACACAGTTTGCACTGCTGGAGGCTGCCTGTCCGAATGAAAGTCCCCTTAGCTTTTGTGTTTACCGCTTCCACAGGTTCCTGGAAGTTCACCATCACATGCTCTGTTCGTTGAGGAAGGAGGGTTGCAGACCACGCAGATTGATCAATCAACTCATCGTTTCAACTGCAGTGCACTGCAGTCCACATAAACATTTTCTTCTATCCAATTGTTAAGGGCCATCGGCCTAAAGCGGTGTTCATTTTGGACCCCCTTTATTTGGTCTAGTCTTAGTTCATTTGGATTCAAATACAGACAGTTGACAAATCAAAGGCATTAGAAAGTGTCTGTGTAAAAAAGATTCTCCCATTCTGCGTAGTTCTCAATTGTCTATTCTTGCGGTCAACCACAGATCACGTCATGCCTTGACTTTCACAGTCACCTGGGAAAGAGTTGCGTTTCTTTGTTCCCTTTATTAGAGCACCAGGCGACGCAGAGCCTCTTCGGTGCGCGCAAGCAGTCTAGATATGAATTATCCATTCAGAAGTCCGATTACTAGCCTATGCTATTCCAGGCGCACAGTGTGAGACAGGTTGAAACCTAATTTGGAAGCCTGCAGTGTAAAAAACCCAAGAGATTCGTTTGAGATTTTGCCCAACCGAATTGTTTCGAGAGCAACATGGGATGAGAACATTTCCTGATCCATACGCACAAGTTAGACTTCTCTGTTGCCGCTTATAATTGCCGCAGAAGATGAATCGCACCGATTCACAATTTGAAAAAAGGTGAGGTAACAGCTTTTGCAGCCTACCTTGGAGCACGTTGTCCATTATGATGCTGCCTGGGTCGTAACTTCCCCCCATGCTAAAGGAATTGGGTGTGGAGTTGGACATCTTGGATGTGAGTTTCATCCTCTGTTGCGCAATCACCAGATGAACCACAGATTTAATGCGTCTATGGCACTGCGGGATATACTCCACGTCGAGGCTCAGTCCCTGGTGAAACCAACAGAGCTCCCTCTCTGGTACCGCCTAAACAAGTAGAAACAATCTGAATGAGAGTCTGTCTTTTGAAAACAAATTCTTTAAAGCAAAAAATCACGGTTCTGGAGTTCTTGACACACGTTCCCATTCACTAATGGCTTACCGGATTTCTTCAAGAAACGGCACACCCGAGCTACGTTATTGATGCTCTAAAAATGTATATCCTAATTTAAGTACATCCATTTTATAGTATACAATGTCCAACCTTTCCTTCGTGCTGGCTGCATTTCACATCGAATTCCATACTCATTGAACAAGAGCTGCTGGGAAAGGGGAAAAATGTTTAGGCTCATCTATATTGTTCAATGACTACAATAAGTAAATGGAAAACCGATTAATTAATACATGTTTTAGGAACCTGTAAACACGATTCCATATTTCGCCTATTGAAAAGCTAATTAACAAAATACAGGCAACTAAAACAAAATTCCAAAGCGATACATTCAAAGACGGTTCCTACCTAGGTACAGCATCAGCCAAGTCCAGATTTCTGAAACAAAATGAGAACAAAAGTCCTTGTTATTTGAAATCGTATACTTACATTCCTGAAATACACTGTATAAATATTTTCTGTATGTTTATTATTTACAATTCTGTTATAAATTCTATTATAAATATGCTGGATGCATTTTAAAAATAAACTCCTTTCTCTTTGAACAAGTGATGCAGATTATGGGTCAAAGTATTCAGACGCAGATATATTGTTTGAAGACTACAATAAATAGACAATGTTTATGCAGGCTGTAGCTTCATTAACATACGTTTTAGGAAACCGCAAAAACGATTCCTCATTTCGCCTAATGAATTAACAAAATACAGGCAACTAAAACAGAATTCCACAGCAATGAATTCGAAGAAGGTTCCTACCTCGGTACAGCATCTGCCAAATCGAAGTCCATAATTCTGAGACAAAATAAGAAAAGAAAATCCTTGTTATTTGAACTCGTATACGTCTGAAATGCACTCTATAAATATTTTCCAAATTAGTTTTATTTAAAATCCTGCTATACAACATCTCACATACATTTTTGAAAGTTTATTACGTTCTCATAAACACCTACCTAAGTTAAAATAATTCTGTCCTCGTGCGGTGCAGTCAAAGTGTGAATGTGATGACAAAGTTGCGCCGGATTTATAAATGCGTTTCATCAAGAAACGTCCGCCCACAATGTAATCTGAAATGTAGAGTAGAAACACAGAGGGAAATTCCCAAACTTCTAATAACAATTTCCTCAGATGAATGTTGTTTAACACTCAGTGTTTGATGTTGAAGGTAGAAGGTGTTTACAGACAATATTTTCAGCCCACACCCTTTCACGTCCATAGTGTGATGCGAAACCAAGCGCAGACATTTTAAATGAAAGGTGAATTTAATCCATAAAACACAAAACAAACACTACACGAACTGTAAACGCAAAATGAAAGGTGCTGGATGAAACAGCAAAAACATAAGCGACTCAGAAAGAAACGTGCAGAGTATCAACAGTGAATTGAATTGGATTGGATTGGATTGGATTGGATTGGATTGGATTGGATTGGATTGGATTGGATTGGATTAAACAAAACAGGACCGTGAACGTTCTGACACACAAACAATAAACCACACCTCAGTGTGGAAAAACCCTAAACTAAGTAGGCTCCCCAATCAGAGACAACTGATCCCAGCTGCTCTGACTGGGGAGCCCACAGTGCCACAGAGATGGCTAGAGGCCTCTCTGTGTGTCATGTCCTGACCATGAGCCCCAAAGCATGGCTTGGGTGTGTCCATTCCCAACTCGAAAAGATGCAAGAACTTTAAAGGTTGTAAAATCAATTAGACTTTAATGAACGTCATCATATAGCTGGGAAATTTCTGCAGAAAAGACCAACATACAACTTTCGAACACACATATTTATACTTATATTATATTGTGTTTAGATCATCTCTTTATGATAATTTCAGGAGATGAGTGAACCTATTGTTCAAATCATGAGCCACCTGGCCTTGAGAGATGGCAAAGGCCTGATAAGAGTTTAGGGGAGGCAGAGTGATAAGATGGTGATTGGATGCCATCCCAGAAAATAAGGTCAGAATCTTTCTGGTTAGAATCTTCTTTTAGTGTTCTTGGTTTCCAAGTGTGCTTATACTACCACTCAGTACATACTTGATTACATGAATAGATGTTGTTTAGCATTATTTATCAATACCATGAGTATATGACATATATAGATGACTAAAATATGACTTCTATAATACTATGGTTACTCAATCGATTCCTTAGTGAACTCATTATGTGGATATGTGAAACACCAACATTCCCCTATACATCCCTCCTTTGGGGCTCACACAGACCCACAAAAAACCATATATACAAACCCATAAACGGTAGATGAGGAGGAGAACGAGTCCTAATATAAAGACCTGAAATCAACTCGACCACATACAACCCACCTTCTCAGTCGACCCCCGCCACAGAGGTCAAGGAGACAAACTTCTCCCTCCCCTTCTGACAAAGAGGGAGTGAAAGACCCCTTAACCAAACCAAAACATACATCAGCTATGAATGCAAGCATGTGCAGAGGTTCTTCCACGTACCAAACCGGACAACAATGTGTTTTCAGAAGATGAAAGAATAACTAGAGTACAAAACACACATTGTGAAAATGAAAAATGTAAATAATGCAGGGTGATACATACATGATACAGGAGGTGAAATGAGTATACAAAGTAATAGACAACCAACTTTTCTCTCCATGGTAATACGTACTAAGTTGGCTACCAGCCACTTAGATGCATTCAACCTTCATCAACCGAGGACTGTTTGCCTTAGTCCACTCCTTTAATCTCTCCTTGGCTGTGGGGTAGCTGGAAATCCAACAGTCCTATTCTGACCCCAATGCCGTCTCTCACCGTTCTGGGCGTGGTTTGGCCCTGGAATGATCTGCGCCACAGTTTCGAGGTTCATTGTTCAGTCTATCAGGGTTGCAGGATTCAGGACTCCTCCTTTATGAGAGATTAGGATGGAAACTCGCACAACACAAAGTTAAAATCTTGACAGGAGGGTTTGGCATCATCTTACTAAACGTTAGGCTTCGTTTTACAAAATATTTTAAACCTTAATCTGATATCTATCCTTTCTTCATGTCATCAATCTGGAATTACCAATTGGATAATGTCACTAGTATCTTTCCTAAGAAATTCATAAGATATTTAACTCCCCCTTCCTAATTTACAGAACCCTCCCCCACCACACAGGCATTAGTGTGAGGGGGTGACTCTCCCAGGGGTCCTAACTTCAGGTCCTGTGTTACTCTTTTAAAGTTTTAATTCAGTGAACATTCTTCAAACTTAATCACCAGAACCAAATTATTTACTCAGGATAATTTAAACCATACCAAAATCTATTCCTATAGCTACCAGTCTTCTATACAATTCAAGTCTTATTTAGCTGGGCCAAAACAAAATGTTGAGATACATTTTACTCTA
Organism: Novumbra hubbsi; assembly: GCA_016801125.1. Lineage (NCBI taxonomy): Eukaryota > Metazoa > Chordata > Actinopteri > Esociformes > Umbridae > Novumbra > Novumbra hubbsi. Next base: position 63,551 of record JACXGK010000976.1, read on the forward strand.
CAATTACCATGTTAGACTTTACATCACATTTACAATCTCCAAAAACAAATGTAACCAATTACTGTGAGTATGGGACCTAAAAATATCAGTGTCATAGCTGTCCAAACAGGAAAAACACAGTGTCATAACTTTCTATGTACCGATTTGATTGACTTTGAGCTCTAAGATCACCTCTTATCCTACCTTAAACATTTAAATCCCAAACTACCATACATCCCCCCGATATTATCTCGCCAGTTGTGCCAACAAATAAGAGATAACACCAGGAGCCCAAAAAGAAAAGAAACAGTAAACAGGCCCGAATCGAACATCCAATGCAAATCAAAATCGAGGTGGGCCACGCCTCTATTAACAAACGTGCGTGTGCCCTTTGAACCACATCCACACAGACTATTCCAAAATCAAATTCATTCCTGTCAGTAATGTTAAAAACTATGTGCAATCGGAAAAAGAAAACCTGCTATCACAACCTATTATTCATTTTTTAAATTATGTTTAGGGATCCCTCGCGCACAGGGAAACCCAAACAAAGTATTGAAAAACACATTTAACAACAATCGGTGCACGCACATATACTCCTCCATGAACCTATTTTATCACTTGCCAGAAACAATTGAACTTTTATCCTAACCACAGTGTCAACAACTCACTTTACCCAAACAGCATGCATGGCCGGCGACCAGAAAATCCATCTCACTACACAATCCAACAACATCCTCAAACCTTCCAAAGCACTTCCACAAACACGCTTAACCCACATTCCAAACAATCGAACGATATGATATACCATACAACACAACCGTCACCTAGCCATTAATTTATCAGCCATTATTAACCACATACCGGAAACCTTCCAATCAACTTGGCATAATACCTTCATTAAACTCCTGCAGTTTCGTTCATTCACCATCAACCCGTCAGATTGGCCATGCATCTGTTATCGAACAGCAACAAAAAAACTCACCAAGACACAAACGTTCCCATTTCCACACACACAAATTAACAGCCCTACTAACGCACACACTCAGACAGATAACATGACAGAGACGAAATACAAAGAGATTGTCCTTGCAAACAAACCTGTATATTTCTTGTGTACCCCTGCGTGTCGTCACACGTCAAAAAAATTTAATAAAAATGTGCACAAGAAATTATATTAATCCTAGTCAATGGTGTAACCCTAACACACTGAAAATGTGTATACATGCACGTCCCTAACAACGCATTGCGTTCTCCTAAATCACAATTTTGGTCCAGGAGCCTTTAGCTAATCATGCTCGGGCCTCACTCCAGCCAGGCACCTCCGTCTCACCCCCCAGGAGAAGGATAAGCCTAACTCCCAGGGGAGGAATGGAAATCCAGAGTAGTAACCTCTGGACACGCGCGTTCAACCCGACAGGGAAAAGGACCCAAGCCGACAGGATAAGGAAAACCAGACGAAGCCCCCAATTATGATGGCAATTTTAATACGTCCGTACATAACAAGACAAACACATGACGTACAAATACATAGACAATACATATAACAACGGCTAATTAATTCTAGCTCCACATGTTTTTGTTGAGTTTCATAATTTTGATCTGCTCAATCTCCCTAAAATTTCGGATACAAAGAGTACTCTAATTGGAATGCCATTTCAATAGGGCAACATAGAACCACATTTTTACACTATTTTAACTTGTTTGTAATGAGGTAATTGTTTTTACAGAACCTCAATTTCTACGCAACATTTCTAGTAGCTATGCCATCTAGCAGGCCTTTTCCTTCTGCTCAGAACAGCTTTATTACTTCCCTCTCCTGGGATGACTGCCCACAATTTATGACTGTCACCCTATTTTAGAGTGGTCAAAACAGTACAAGCAGGCCTGGAATCTACTTAAACAACAAAAAAATGGTTGACTGAGACTTTATATTATTTAGCTCCACTTTCTGATATTCAGATTACAGTTTATGACTGGGTATACAAATTTGTTTATACCAATTATCCCTAACCAACCTCTGTACTCTTTACTGTTATCTAGAACCACACTCCTTCGCTGGCCTCCTCCTCTGCCTGTCTATGTGTGTGTGTGTGTGTGTGTGATGAATACTATTTCGCTTGTCTTTACACCATAAAACATCTTTCCTCCTCTTCCAGAGACTAACCGTGAAAGCCTCTAATGAGATATGACTATGTGTGGGGTGTGTGTTTATATGAAGTTAGAAACTAATTCTCCGTTATATTGGGCCTATCCTAGATCCTAACCTAATCAGGGATTCCCACTCTCCTGTAGTCTAACACTTACTGGACACACGTGGTTACAGCAATAACAGTTTTATCTCCTGTAATTAAACAATAGCTCACTCTATCAACATGCCAATATGCACAAAACGTCTTTTCCAACTTAGTCAGCCTTAGATACATCTCTTTATTTACACATACCACCATACGCATACCCCGAGGCTCCGCTTGAGCCTACCACATTTAACCTCCGGTTAACCATAACCATAATACTATGGTTACTCAATCGATTCCTTAGTGAATTCATTATGTGGATATGTGAAACACCAACATTCCCCTGTAGGTGAAAAAATGTGTTTTGCCTTAAAAATCCACCTATCGTCCCTGTTGTTGATCTGGATTCTAACCCATGTATGTATTAACCCGCCGGTCATTTAAACATGCAACAAATATTAATTTGGCCTTCAAATTTTTACCTGGCACAGCTTGAAGAGAAGCATTTAAACTAGACACCTTGCAGCAGAAATGCTTTCAAAAACGTTTGAGTATATTTTAACGCGGGCCTACTTCATTATGTTAACAGCTTTGCTCAATAGCTTTGTCTCAATTCTCGAACGAAAATGAAGACAAAGCGATTGAGTTCAATTCTTTGAACAATACGTTTCTTGCTCACACCTGATTAGAATTGACAATAGGCACAATACTTACATCCGTGGCCCAAAGTTTAGAGAATGACACAAGTATTGGTTTCATGTCCTGGCTGGGGGCCCCTGGCCATCTTTGTGTGCTAGAGGCTCACAGCCTGGACGTGCCACTGGAGGGACGTCTTACCTTCAGAACTGTTTCAGTTCTCTCTGATTGGGGAGCCTACTTCAGTTGAATGTTTTTGCCGGCCCTGGTGTGGGTTATTGTTTGAGTGTGATGCAGCTGTCTGTGGCCAGTTTAGCCTTTGTCCTCGTCCTCCTCATCCTCCTCGTCCTCCTCGTCCTCGTCCTCCTCCTCCTCCAGTTTCAACTTTTGTCTTGAGTAAAGTCAGTTGTTCTGTTGATGCCTTTTCCTGAATAAAATGATGGAATATCCAAAGATTCTTGCACGGGTCCCTTCCCCTTGCCAGCTCGTGACAAATGGTTTACACAAAGATTGCTGCTGCAGAGCTTTTAGATCGTTTTGTCAGATGTTACCATGGCATACTGAAGTATAATTACAAGCATTTCATAAGTGTTAAAGGCTATTATTGACAATTACATTAAGTACATGCCAAGAGTCAATATGAAATACAGAGAATCTTTTGGGGGGGATTTAGTGTATTTTTATGGCAAAGAGGGACTTCACAATTATTTACAGTTCATCTGATCATTCTTCATTAAATTCTGGAGTATATGCAAATTGCCATCATAAAAACTGAGACAGCAGACTACGCGAACATTTATATTTGTGTCATTCTCAAAACCTTTGGCCAAGGCTGTACATGCAAATAGTATGCTGATCCAAATGAATGAGTTGATTTTCAGTGAAATTGTCATTCTCTTAACTTCTAAACATTCTTTCATCAAGTTAGCAATCACATGCAAGATGGGATTTATGAAAATCTGTGAGACATACAGTACATGTATATGCCATAAATATGCCATTAATGTTTGTCATGTCTGCTAAATTGTAAAATTTCACAAGGGTAAATGTCAGATGCAAGCCCACCATGAAAATTGTATTTTGTAGTGTTAAGTACTGTGACAAGGATTTATTTTTGTACCAAACTACCGCAGTTTTTTTCACTGTAGTTGCAGTTTTTTTCATGGATGTCATTTTGGTCACACTGGCCAATTTACTGGCACAATAACTAGGTTTTGAAGAATAAATAAAATGTTTTGGGTGAGTTACTACTCAGGGATGCCGTAGAGTTATGATGACTCAGGAAAGTTGTGACGGTTGTACTTTAAAGAATGTTAAGACTGTTTCAATGTGTCTTCGCATTTCACCAAAATTAATACAACATTGAGAAACCCTTGGGTTTCCCACCATACCCGTGACAAAAATGTGGTTTCCTCACATACTATCCGATTACCAGTAGCTTGCTGTTGAGTCCAAGAACCATTACACTGTTGCATAATTTATCTGTTAGTGGTTAATTGTGCGACAAAGAGTTTGGGAATGGCTGATGTAATGTTTGTTTTTGATGAGGGCAGTGTGAGTTCTCTTTAAATTGAACTGTTTTAGGATTATTATCTATATTGGTATCTGCTTTCAGTATGTTTTCATGAACGTTCAGGTAGGCTATACCTATATAATGTAGAACAAACATGCCTTTACAACAAACAGAAGAGGATTCACATATTGGAAATCAATTTTCTATAACGAAAAGCACTGCTGAAGTTGAATGAATGTTTGTGTTTATTTCACCACTGCAACATGAACAAACTATATGCCAATTATTAGACAGAATCTGTATGACATACTTTATTTGGATAAGAGTCATTAAGTTCAGTATAGCTTGCTAGCAAAATAATTGACATTTTTAGCTTGATGTCTTACTAAACTGAACCACTGTGCACTCTACGTGCCAAGTTATTTAAAAACAATTGTTACAAATCTTGATCTGTTATAGCCACCAAAAACTATTTTGGATGAAGGAAAAAGTAGCCCATCAAAATCATATCCTCCCTCTTGCTGTCTACTAGGGTAATGGTTTATTTTGATAAACAGATCTATTTTACACAACTAGTCAAGTTATTACAGAGCTATTACACCAAATCTGTATTTGTTTAGGCTACATTATTTGTAAGGACACGTAACATCCATTAATTGGCCTAAATGCACAGCTCATTTAGCATTACTATTGCAATATTTTTCATGCAGCTTTTCGTGAGACTGGAGGCATTTATTTTGCTGACACCAAGTGTTTGACCAGTCCCCCTCCTAACAACAAAAGTCCCTTGGTCTGGGATGCAAATCAAAGCATCTGTTAACACATTCCACACTATATTATTGGTATGTTGGTTTGGTGTAATGGAGTGTGTGGGTTTATAAGAGGAGTGTCATTATGACTAAGCAATGACAATAGGAAATTCATTAAACATACTCTATCTCTGAAGAGTTCCCATGTACTTAAATAATTTGATTGTGGTTTGATTTACCGGTAAGCACACATACACACACACACACACACACACACGTGTGCAAGCGGAGGTGAAAACATCCCTCAATTTAGAGAAAATACTTTTTTTGGCCTACAAACGCTCAGCAAAACGAGAACCGCTACAACCGTTGAACCCCACCACAGTGTAGCTTATGTGTTACTCTGGGTGACCTAGTTCCTTTTCAGGTCAGAGGTGATGGAAAAGTTAAAGGGCTGATTTAGGTTGTTTTTTAGAGACATATTAAAGTAGACCTGAGACACTAGATTTGTTGGTGTAAATTTGCAGATGTTGATATCTTAGGACACCTATTACTTTCCGAAGAATCCGGCACCACATTTTCAAACCAGCACCTCTGGATGTTTGTCAATGTCAAAACAACTGTGTTGGAACTGCATCAAGTTTCTGTTCTGCATGCATAATGCAATATTCCCCCAACTGACGCACTCCATCCTGTGAGTTAAAGATTTGTTAACATCACAAGAAAATAAAACGCTTGAAAGACTAATATCTTAGTTTGTATAATAATTCACATTTGCAAACCTCTGGGGGGTTCCATCAAGTATATGGAGCTAGCTAAAAAGGAAGGCGGTTTCTCAAGCAATTAATATCTGCAAGTTTAAGCAACAAAATAACCTAGTATCTCAAGCCTTCTTCGAAAATGTCTTGGAAAATGTAACATAATGTAAACAAGGTTTGTCACATTAGTGGAGCTGTACCTTTAACATACAGGGAATTCCACTGACAGTCTGGGTGTGAATAAATCCCCCTTATACACCTCTTCTCTTCCACTTTTGACATTCAAAGAAATACACAACAAGGGCAGTTTTGTGGTAATTTCTTCTCTCCAGATACATGTGGCAGCTATTGGACTTATAGTTTCATTTTCTTATCAAAAGTAGCCTAAACCTCACAGAGAACAGCTTTCGATTGTGGGACTAAAAAGTGGTAAAAAGAAAAGAGTGAAAATGTCCCATATTAAGGATATAATATGGGTTTAATGAAACACTACAATGTCATATAAGGTCAAATATGTATGAAATCAAACCAAAGATGAATCTTAAGAAAGGAGACACAAATCTGCTGAACAAGCAGAAGTGGTTGCCGTCCCACTCCTGTCCTATAGTTACGTCTCTACCTTCTGTTGTTCAGCTGTTACATATTGCAAACATGTTGGTGTTCTGAAAGGTTGTGTTTTAGGACCACTTTGGTTTTCGCTCAACGTCAAGTGTTTGAGGCCAGATATTTCCTCCCTGGGAACCTGGATTTTAGTCATAAAGAAGTGGACGAAAGAAGTGATTTAACTTACGAGGTATGCATGCAAATAATGGGCCAGGTGGGGGGCAGAGGGCTTCATTTGGGATTCACCCTGGGTGTCCATTGGAGTACTGTGTAACTAGATGTGAGCGCAATTACCACTTGCACAGGTGTGGCATGTTGTCAGCTCCCTCTGGTGGCTATGAAGGCATTGACGCCCAAAGTCACTCACCATTTGCTTGAGCGGGCATCAGCACAACAAAAGTAAAAGGATATATAGACTGCTTACTATTTATTGTTTTTGTCTCCTAGTACTGAATTGACTTACTTTGATTAAGGTGTTTTTTAAATGTCAGTGCTGTAGACTGCTGAGACGAGCGATGTGACATATAGACATTCCACAACCCTAAAGATGCATTCTGGGATTCTTGGCCACAGCTTGGAAAAGTGCCACTGTCGAGACAAAACGTCTCCCCATACTTTGTGCAGTGATACATGTGTAGTGCCTTATGTCATCACAATAACAAAACATCTCCCCATACTTTGTGCAGTGATACATGTGTAGTGCCTTATGTCATCACAATAACAAAACATCTCCCCATACTTTGTGCAGTGATACATGTGTAGTGCCTTATGTCATCACAATAACAAAACATCTCCCTATACTTTGTGCAGTGATACATGTGTAGTGCCTTATGTCATCACAATAACAAAACATCTCCCCATACTTTGTGCAGTGATACATGTGTAGTGCCTTATGTCATCACAATAACAAAACATCTCCCCATACTTTGTGCAGTGAAACATGTGTAGTGCCTTATGTCATCACAATAACAAAACATCTCCCTATACTTTGTGCAGTGATACATGTGTAGTGCCTTATGTCATCACAATAACAAAACATCTCCCCATACTTTGTGCAGTGATACATGTGTAGTGCCTTATGTCATCACAATAACAAAACGTCTCCCCATACTTTGTGCTGTGATACATGCGTAGTGCCTTATGTCAACAGAATCACATGCTTTCAAACATGTAATTCCATCGGGAAGTATTTTGGTGATTCTACTTATATCAATTTCAAACTACATATTACCCAACCCTTAATTAGAGGTTTAAAAAAATGGTTTGCGTTAAATAGATGCATAAGGTCACAAAAGCATGCATCTCTAACTCGCTGAAGTCTGAAATACATTTTTGCCGACTAATATAATAATAAATAATCATGGGCAAACAGTGAGGGTCTGTAAACACTGCTTTCAAGTTCCCCTACTGGCGTTATATTAGCTGTGCTCCGTTTAAATAGACCCTGACAAAAAACAAATGTGTAAAGATGCTTTCAAATTCACGAGCAAATTGTGATAAATAAACAAGCAGAAAAGACAGTAGGTATACAGTATTCCAGGACGTGGTCCATTTATTAACAAATGGCTGATATTGAAAATTCAATGGTTTCTACACCCGAATTCCAGAGCATAAAGAAAAGAATCTATACAAACAAAACCTGGAGAGGAAGTAGAGCTGTGCCCGTCCTTGTAGTCATGGTAACAGTATTCTACATTTGTACCTAAAAATCTAAGTTAAAACTACAAACTTCAATCTACATCCTTGATTCATATTCTCTCTATAGAAGTATTTATATATTAATATACAGTTCTCTACCCCAATCAAAAAACCCAATACTTTTCCCGATCAGTATACGTAGCAATAAGTGAGGATTAACTTTTTTTTTTTACAATATACATTCAGTCTTTTAATACAATATAAATGGACTTGAAACAACATAACCAAAAGTACAATACTGTCAAAACGGCTGGAAAATATTTCAATTGCACAGTTAATCACGTATCTTAGCATGTGTATTCAATTAGCGCATGTCCATAATTACATAAATAAAAAGAAATTAAAACAAGACCGTGCTTTTGTAGGGTGGCGAGCGACAGAGGCAGGCAAGATGGCAGACCAAGTCTCTGCTCAGCTAGCGTGACCGCTGGGAAACATGGATCGTGTTCATTAGGCACCAAACAGAAGCAAACATGCCGAAACAAAAAGGTTCTACCTGGACATGTTCAATAACAATGATTACACACGTTTTTGCTACAGTGAACACTAATGAATACCACCCCGGCCTTCTTAAGAGTCTCTGGTCCACTCAAAAGACCTCAAGCCACTTTCCCAAGGGAAAGTGATAGGACAACACAGCATGGCAGAAGGTCCCTTGAGCCGGACCCCACAGCTAATCTTCCGACCTGCTTACTCTATGGGCTAGGTGAACACTAAGGGCCAGTGAAAGGTGTTAATTATCAAGGGGTTGAATGTGGACCGGGTCTTTATCTAGGTTTCCATTCCCTACAGATCAGTGGGTAACATTCACAGCACACATAGCTAGTTACACAGCAACATGGGATATTGAGTTTCCTGGAGGAGCCTTGAAAACTGAATACTGGCAGACGGGCATTAAGAGTCAAGCACGCAAGGTCTGTTGACACAGGAACACAAGTGACATGGAATTTTTACGGAACTCAACTGACTGGGTTGTCAAGACGAATCAACAAGGTTCTGCAGATGTGTCACACACATACTGGCCACCTCAGTAATCTGATTGGTTACATAGGAGATCAAACAAAACAGGCCCGGGTTCATTTTTTGGGTTGGCACGCCACAAAAAAAAGTAAAAGGGGATATGGCAGGATTGCGCACACACACACACACACACACACACACAAACACAATCTGTCTCGCTCTTCACAAGCTAAATGTCTGACTGTGCCAAGGGATGGACACAGCATTGCAACAGCTCTAATTTAAAGGGATTTATCACCGAAAATGTTCAAATACATAATGTTTTTTTAACGTTCCCTTGATCTGTCTGTTTCAGAGGACCTCTCTGGTAGCAGTGGACATGCAGACTAATTTCAACAAATTGGATTTTTGACAAATAAAACGGAATAATTTCAGAGTGGATGTAATTACCCAATATAGTAAAAACAAAAAGGAACCAGAAACTGAACTGGGATGAATTACTAATTGCAGACAATGACACAATAGGCGAATGTAATAATGTAATTAGTAATGTATTGAATTGTAAATACAATGCAAATACAAGCAATATTTGACTCTACATACAAATATGTATATAACCAGTATGTGGGAGTGTATAAAAGTACATGGACGTATAATTAAACAACTAAAGCGAGTTAGTTATGATATACAATATCATATATCAAATGCTTGGAAGGACAAGACACACAACCGCACATCCGCACACACACACACACGTTTGAAGTGAGTTGCATTGGCACATGGGTTAATAATGGAGGAGGCAATGTAACGTCAGGCAAAACAGGTGAAATTACAACAGGAAAGGATGCTAAATGAATGTGCAATTTCATCTGAGAATAGTGCACTGACACACACACACACACACACACACACCATTCCAAAGATAAGGTATTCACAGATAAAAAAAGAAAAAAGAAAAACTATTAAAATAAAAACTCCTATAACAGCCTCATGTGGTTGGGTTGGTTGGTTTGTTGGTTGTCTGAGTAACACAAAATTCAGAGGGAGAGAACTGCATTACCCATGAGCCTCTTCCGTTGAACTCTCCTGGGATTTACTGCCACCTGTGGAACCCACGGGGGGGGCGGGGGGGGGGGGGGGGGGGGGGGGGGGGGGGGGGGGGGGGGGTGGAGATGACATCACACATTACGCATCACAATGCCTACGGTTATGACATCCACGCTGACACAGACCGTGATGTCACAACGCACCCGGCTATGACGTCACAACGCCACCCTGTGACATCACAATATGCTCTCTGTGTTGCCTAGCGCACATGCGACCCTTTCAATGCAATGTCAATGGATACATGTTGGTGTTTGTCCTCTGTGCAGTGTTTCACAGCAAGCGATGGAGGAGGGGCTAGCAGCATACCAGCCAGCACACAGGGATCAGAGTCAGCAGGCAGAAAAGGACAGAATGATGAGAGACAAGGAAACCAGAAAAGTGTACCAAACACACATTTCCAAACACAATTCATTCAACCTCTAATTCACTCTGACCAGATGGGATCTCTAGGTGTTGAGAGGAAATAGTCTTTAGAAGCTGTTACGGATCATGTTAAGGATCAGCCAAAGACATAAACTTTTCGAACAGCCCTATTCAAACTAGAAATCTGCATGCTTATTGTTCATATGAACCATTCAGTGATTCCAACTGGAATACCAGGGTAGTGTGTGGCTCTTAGGCCTGAATAAAGGGTAGTGTGTGGCTCTTAGGCCTGAATAAAGCCAGAAAAAACTCTCACAGACTTGGCGAGCGACTGAAAATAACATTACTGGACTAGTTAACTTCCTCTTAACACCAAGGTCTCCCTTCAGTGCGCGTGTGTTTGTGTGTGTGTGTGTGTGTGTGAGATCGTTGTCATGCCAATGAGCAGACTGCATTTGTTTACCTCATGCACACAGAGAACCCTAACAGTAGTTCTCAATGGTGTCAAAGAAGGAGAAGTTTACAGGGAACTCTGGAGGGGCCAGAGGAGAAAAGAAAGGAGGGAAGGAAGAAAGAAAAAAATAGGTCTTAGTTCACCCAGCAGTTTGGATTAGACACAAGTAACAAGTATAATCAAGAAGCCAGACAGTTTGCTATAGAGCAGAAAGGTTTTTCCCCCTAAGAGTTCAAGTCTCTCATGGAAATTGGGGACACACTGGCACCCTATAAAGGGCCTCCAAGGGGGTCTAAGCATAAGGGAGATGTGCTGGGTGGTACTCCCTCAAGCCCCCCCTTTAAAGCTCTAGTGAGCTACATGTTTATCCCATAATCATGAACAGCCAGCGCTCCTCAATAGCTACACCATTCAAGGCTAAAAGGGTCTGGAAGAGTCTGAAAACAAGCTAACTCCAAATGTAGCTACTCCTGCTTAGATCTCCACAACCAGTCATGTCTCGGTACTCCTCACTGAGAGATTTGAGCCCTAAAGGAATGGCAACAGGTGACCAGCAGCGAAAATTAAAATTTTATAACAATTCTCAGCCACACACACAACTTCCAAGAGGGGGGGATTGTGTCCAGCACGCGCCAGTGTGTGTGTGTGTGTGTGTTTTCCACAGACCTTGTGCACTGGCGTTTCTCTCGTTGAGAAGCTTGGTCTGACTGTTGGGCAGGATCTTGATCTCAGGCGGGTCGGGGACCGGGCCCACGTGGGACGCCACAACGGCACTGAGGTACTGAACACGAGTCACCTGGGAGAAGATGGAGGGACGGTTTGTCCCATTCATGATTCATGATACACACAGACAGAAAGTCCAACACGCACCGGCACGCGCGCACACACACACACACACAGATGTTCGCACACACAGACACACACCCGTATAAGCTGCAGGTCAGTGAGAGCGCGGACGGTGTAGTCTGGACAGTAGCTGGACGGGCTGGCGGCGTCTCCCAACTCGAATGGATCCCTCGTGGGGTGGCGTTGGGCTGACACTGGAGACTGGTGGACTGGACACACACACACACACACACACACACACACACACACACACAAGCACGCAGACAACTCTGCTGTCAGCTCATTTTGTGCCCCCCCCAGTACATTTCCGCTATGTTGCGCGGAGGTTCACAGGAAAACCCCCGTGTCAGCTCATTTACTGCTTCGCCGCCAAACTGTCACGTTTAGTTACGTAACAAGATAGCCATCATCACAACAACCCTGTTGGTAGATGTGTACAGTATTGTGTTGTGAAGCTGCAGTCCTGGGTGTTACCTGAGGATGGCGCTGTGAGCGCAGACACACCGTAGTATGTGAACGCTCCATTTTCAAACTTCAAACCCTCTTTACCAATCTCCACCTCCACACGACCCTTCAGAGAGACGGTCAGTTAAATTAACACAAACACAAACTTATAAAGCATTATCAAGGTTTCCCTTAACCTCAATACAAGGTTTACCTTAAACCTCAATACTAGGTTTACCCTAAACGTCAATATAACATTTACCCTAAACCTCAATATAACGTTTACCCTAAAGTTCAATATAACATTTACCCTAAACCTCAACAGAACATTTACCCGACACCTCAGTAGAACGTTGACCCTAAACCTCAGTATAACGTTTACCCTAAACCTCCGTATAACGTTTACCCTATACCTCAATAAAAGGTCTACCCGAAAGAAGAACTATATAAATCTTTTTTAATGAAAAAAACCTAAATGTAACATGACTTAATTGGCCATGGATCTGAACTTACTGCAGTACTACTGTAGTCACACGTATACTAACACACTCCCACACACCTGTAGTAGCAGTATGAAGTAGTCCACGGGGTGGTTGCGTGTGTAGAGGTAGTGGTCTGGGCTCAGACGGTTGGATGAGTCAAAATGGACTTCCTGGTTGACACTGGGGTGACGCAGAAGGTGAAACAACACCTTCTCGGACACCCGGGCCGGACTGAAGTGCTCCACCTCTGCCAGGCGCACGGTTAGAGGAGAGAAAACACACCAGTTGATAAAGGTCAAACAACAGAAGCCCTGGTCTTGGTCCATTCAAACACACACAACACCTGGGCAGGTTGAATATCCAATCATGTGTACCCGCCCCCCCCGGGCATATATGAGGTGGTGTCTCATCTATCCAGTCAGGTCATTATTACTCTTGACTACTACTACACGGTACCACTTACGAAACATGAGGGTTGGCGTAACACGATCACACACACACACACACACCTCTGGACAG
>JACXGK010000977.1:9519-41494 GCA_016801125.1 Novumbra hubbsi
CTCCAGTCCCCCATCCTCCACCACTCCCCCATCCTCCCCACCCTTCATTCTCCCCCACTTCCCATCCTCCCTCACTCCCTCTTCATGTTAGTACAGTGTAATTACTTGCCCCATCCTCTGAAAATGACAGGATGCTGACCCCACCAAATTATTGAATTTTTATCATCCGCCTCAGGCCATGTCAGGGCTATTCAATTTTTGCCTGAGGAGGACAACCCATTAAAGGAGATGAGTCAAGAAACTGTCTCTTCTGATTGCCCCAAAGAAGCCATTACCTGGATACAGGAGAGGGGACATCTCTCTGGTGAGAGTGGACACCAGACCCAGCCACTACAAGTAAACCCACACAGAGAATCAGACACACATCTGTACGCACAGACTCACGCTCACACACACGCGCACACAAACACATGGCATGTCTCCATTATCCACATACACACAAACCGCCCTACACAACCAAACACACACACACCCAGCAGACACAATTTACATGCCTTGAAGGGAAGTGACAGGGAGCAATCAACCTGGGAATAGGGTTGGAGCCTGCCGCACAGATACACATTACAGCCCACCACCCAGACCCAATCAGATTGCTTATACCGGCCACGACCTACGACCTTGACACATATCAACCAATTGCCCTTTAGTATAATTATGTGGAATAATCTTTTGGGGTTTGATTTGAGGGAGATGGCCAGGGAGCCCACTTGTAATTTATTTTTGGGGGGCTATTGGTAATAAACACTCTTGGTGCAACCCGTCTGGCTCCTAAGTGAAACACCCTGAGAGCTGGAGGTCAACATGCTGTCTGTGCATCTGTCAGACACAGTCAGTCAGTCCCAACCTCGTATGGCGTGTGTGGATGATCACTACTGGGGATGGTGTAATCTTGGGATTATGTTTTATTGAAAGAGTGCTTTGAGTAGGGTCCTCTTAGAAATGCAATCCTGATATTATATCTGGGAGGATCACAAAGCAATGCTGCAATGTGAGTGAATGAGAGGGACAACCACTTCATTGTCCCTGTTTACCAACAAATGCAGTGGCACCTGTTAAACGCCATTTTCTTTTAGCCAAACTCATCAGAATTAGATCATACACTTTGATCAGCAGGTTTAATTCATCTGTCCTGGCTGTATATTGAGCGGTGATTGAGCTGTATCCATCAATACTTAGCAAGCCCTCTCTGGAGAACTGCAGAGGTTCAAAGTTACTAAGGATCACTGTGATGTTTCTCAATGACCTTGAGATGTCCTTAAACTAAGACTTACGCTGTCCATATTAGGACATAACAGAATATTGTGCAGGATCTTCAACACGCTGATTATCAGTAGATTGCAGTTCACTTAACAGTATCTTACCAAACAATTTATGCCCTCTTTGAATTTAATGTCAGTAACACATTTCAAAAAAGCTGGGGCAACAAAAGACTGGAAAAGTTGTGTAATGCTAAATAAAACCTAGTGGAACATCTCAAAACTAATAAGGTTTATTGGCAACAGGTCAGTAACATGATTGGGTATAGAGTATTCTCAGCTTTCTGGGATCTCATAATTTACGGAAAATAATATTATTAAAATATTCAGAGAATCTCTCTATGCAACAGACAAGGCCAAAAAACTATATTGGATGGCTGTGATCTTCGAACCCTCAGGCGGCACTGAATGAAAAACAGAATTATTTAGTGGAAACCATTGCATGGGATCGGGACCACTGTCTGTGAACAAAGTACAATGCTGAAATCATGGACGTTGCATCCTCTGGACTAAAGAGGAGAGGGACCATCTGGCTTGTTATCAGTGCACAGTGCATTAGCGCACATGACATGGGTGACTTGCACATCTGTGATGGTATGGGGGTGCATTAGTGCACATGACATGGGTGACTTGCACATCTGTGTTGGTATGGGGGTGCATTAGTGCACATGCCATGGGTGACTTGCACATCTGTGAAGGCACCATTGATTCTGAGCAACATGTGCAGGTTCTGGAGCAACATATGCTGCCATCTAAACAATGTATTTTCAGTGAAGGCCTTGCTTATTTCAGTTACGCCATGCCAAACCACATTCTGCATGTATTAACAACAGCATGGCTTCATAGCAAAGAAGTATCGGTGCTAAACTGTCCTGCCTACAGTCCAGACCTGTCACCCATTGAAATAATTTGCATATTATGACAAACATTTCATTTTCACTTATAGAGTTTTGCAAAAAATATAAGGTGATGCAAAACATTTCCCGACATTTAATACGTTGTGTTTGTACTATTTTCAGTTAAATATAGGGACAAACTATTCGCACATCATTGCATTCTGTTGTCAATTGCACTGTACTCAGCGTCCCAAACTTTTCAGAAAAGGGTTGTAATATTTCCCAGTAATATTTCCCATCTGTTAGTTTGATGGGTGAGTCTCTCTACTGCTCTAATAGGTTGACATAGTTTTAACTTGGAACGTTGGCAAGTATTCTTCAGTGAGTATATATGTATTATTTGTATCAATTATTTGGTATCATTCTAAGCATTGACATGAAATCTGAATCTGCATTGCAGAACTAGGTAACAACATAGCTGTCTCACATGGTTGAATGGGTTATTAAATGGGGCCAGAAATGCACAATGTCTAGTCTTCTTCCAGAAGCTTCCCTGACTCTCACCCCAAAAAATTAAGCACTTTGGGGAGAAGAGCAAACAAAATCCATAACAAACATAACACATCTGAGGTGATGTAGTTTCAGAACCTGGGGAGTGACAAAGAATTGACAACCATTAGTTTGACAGGTATGTCGTCAGTCAACATACCATCTCTTGCGCACTATGGAAGTACTCAAAAACTTCGGGTCCTTCCGAGTCCGTCGAAAAGGCTCAGGTGGCACCACCCAGTTCCTGCTTCAGTCGACCCGGGAGCACATTGGACAGGGCATCGAATGTGATCATTAAATCATGTATATTAAAGCGGAGGCCCACCGCTACCCCTCCACACGAACAGCGCCTTGTCTGACCCGTTAACCGGTTGCCACGATGAACATTAACTCTGCGCGATCTTAACCCCCCACCCTATAGACACACAACCCTAACCCTAAACGTGTATCGTTCTGCCACCTAACCTTGCCACCGTCAAAACGGCTACATTGGACGGTGACCTTAATCATACGCTCCAATCAGAAACTCAGTGACCGTAGCCTCCCGGGAGGACTCTGCTCATTCACCAACTGCGGATGAGTCCAGCCACCCTATTTAGTGGGGTAATGGTGGGAGGCCCCGCTCAGCCACCCATCTCATTGTTTCAGAACCGTACACCCCACCCCCCTGACAGTTCCCACAGCCTCCCTTCACAGCATGGGGTCGGTCGTCTGGTGTGGTCGGGTTCTCCACACCGCAGGGTTCATGCTGCTCACCACGGGGGGCGGGGGGGGTTGCCTGGCCGCGTGTCTCTGTGTCAACCGCGGGCGTGGCAGACCGTCTGAGGGTTTGCATGTGCTCCTCGGTCCGTGGGGTCCTGGGAGACACCAATTCACTTTGGTTTTCATCTCGTCTAAATGGTTTCTATTAATATTGACATGATAATATTGCCGTATAATAGGTGTGATCAATGTAATATGGGAGAGGTGGCATTACAAACACAGCGCTAAGCGTTAAGAAGAGGAGTGGTCTTTGTGCTGAAGCGAGCGGGCAAAAAGAAAAATGAAATATGCAAAAGCTATCTTGCTATGCGAAGTGTTACGCCGACTAATTCACATCTTGGGAGAAGAATGTTCCGCTCGATTGCTTGTCACTTAACGTGGTCGGATCACACCTTCCCACTCTGCCCCGCGGACACCAATTTCTCCTGCGCATCTGCGTTACCGACATGGGAACAGAGGGACGCGCGAGGATCTGTGCTCGGGACTGTGTTCCGTATACACGCTGTGAGTTCGCTCCTCGGGCTTTCGTGTTTCATTATATTCGCCCGTGGACGGCATCACTTTACATTTATTGAAATGAGCAGTTCCCTCCGGGGGTATGTGTGTGGATCTGAGCCCTGCAGCCATGCTAGCGTCTATCGACTCTCCGGGATTAGAGCGGGCTGAGGTTGCCGGTCCCCTAGGCCGGTGGAGGTGACCCATGCCATGCCAAAGTTCACCAGGGGTGAGAGCTCCCAGGAGCAGATTAGGGGCCTGCCTGTCCCAGCGGAGACATGAAAGTGTGGAGTGATACGTGGCACGCACACACACACGCACAGAGCGCCGTGTGTGCAAAGACACACGCACACACGGGCAGAGTACACAAGCCTCAATTAGTAAGATGGGTTATGTGACAGCTGGGTAAATAAATAAAGGAGAGAGAAGTGAAAGAGTAAATAAAACAAGATGTGACTTTGGTCAGGTCCTTGCCATTTACGGATGGAATGGTTGTTAAACTTCTGAAGGTTCTTTTGAATTTGACTTCACGTGCTTTATGACTTGAAGAATACCATACCCCGCAATTGTACACACCACTACAACTCAACATAAAAATATACTTCTTACTACAATTACATCAGTGGTGTCAAATGCATTGCTTTGAAGAATGTCATAATTAACATTTATGAACAATTTGCATTCACTCTTGATTCCATGTTATGGCCCTTTTCTACGATAGAGAAAAGCAAGAAGTGATGTTCAAACAAAGTGTTTAGATTGTCGTCTTTGTTTAGATGCTTCCCAGGTTATTATTATTACCGGTTATTTTGTCAAATCAAAGCCTGCCGCTATGAAATAAATATAACTAAGTAAACTGAGACTTTTCACTCCAACAAAATAAAACAGATGGGTAAAGCAAAGCCACAACATGTTACTATCCTACCACCTGTATTGTGTCACCGGTCCAGCAGTAATATTATTCTAACATCGGTGAAATGGCCAGGAGGATCCAATATGGAGAAATGGGCTAATCAAGGGGTTGAGCATATGACCAACGGACTCCTTCAGTTCTGAAGTGGCTATCTTCCTGACCGCCACCACTGTCACACGGATGCCCTCTTCCAGCTTGGAGAGACCAAAGTAATTGGATTCCTCCCTACAAATAATGAGCTGAATGAATAAGTAGAGCATGGGGCCAGGGTCCCTGCTAGACCGCCCCGCTACATCAAGCAACGGGGAAAAGTAGCTTTCTAATGGCCACTGTCTGAACAACTGGCTGTTGAAATAGGACATAATGGTATTATGGCAAGACGCTGTATGTATTACAGTTCTTGGGAGAAATTGAGAAATTGTTTTGGTGTACTTTTCGGTAGGATTAGGTATATCTGTATATATATAAAATGCAAACCATATCACTTGGTCAAGGAAAAACAACTATGAATGACAGTAGTCAATAGAGTAACAAATACAGGCTTAGAAAGCAATGACAACAAACAGGAAGATTCTCCAATCCATCACAGGTCAGGTGATCATCCAGGTTGGTCAACACATTAACAAGGCAAACTCCCATGCAACGCCAATTTAAGGGATCCAGGCACTACGGTCTGTGGATTTAGGGGCCTTGCTTTATTACCACGGGTGTTGTTTTATGGGCAAGGTGCACGACACACAGTCCCAGCGTCTCAATCCCTTGCGCAGTGCCTCGGTCCATATGATAACTCTTCCTAAGGTCCTTAGGGCCACTTGGTATAAGGAGTTCCATTTCGCTGTCACTGTCCCCACACACACTCGCCAGACTCTACGGCTACGTATTGTGTTGTTCCATTCCCCTATATGTCTCCCAGAGGAGCCTCCTCATTTTAATATAAATAGAACGTTTCATCATGCAGTGGCACAAACTTCCCCGTGTTGCGTTGCTCTGATGGCATTATCTGCTACACAGGACGAGCTGAGAGGAAGACGACACACCACGAAAGCATACAGACTTTGACTCAGTAGACTGTTCTGATATGTTTTTTCTAGTGGATGCAACAATAAAAATAAAGCAGCATCCTCATCAAAAGGCGAAATAAGAGCCTCAGGACTTGTTTCTGTGATTTACAATAAATGCACATTGTTACAATTAAGTGCTACGTGTATTTCTACGTGTATTTCTTTCTGCCCCAAGTGATTTCAACAAACAAATCCTTACCCGATCATGTTCGTCTGGACTGGCGGACTAGACAGATATTCTGAAAATGTGTTTTCAGCTTTATTTTTTGTGGTGCAAATAGACGGTTCTGAGATCTAACACAACATGCCTCTGAGCAGCCTTTGGTAGCCGGGGTCCGGCTCCGGTCTAATCAGATGTGCACAGCTGTACGCCAAATACCAAGGAGATCATTTAACGAGAGATGTGTGCAGCCCTCTCGGCCTGGGATATCTTTCCCCCTCCCAGCTCTCCTCTGTTGTGTTAAAACGGAGCCGGAGGGGCAGCAGGGCTTGGACACAGCCTCGGGCAAGAGCTGCCAGCACAGCTTCGCCCCCAGAACCACCGATTTGTGGCTTCTGATCGCTCGCGCCTAATGCCGGGCACCATTGACTAATTGCCGCTTCATCTGGACGCGGGGATCCATCTTGGCTAACAAGAAAGCACTAGAGGTCTTCATTTAGCTATCAAGCCAGCCCCCCCCCCCCCCCCGGGGAAGAGCCCCAATGCAGCTGCTGCCGCCTCCGTCACTGTCCTCGCCCCTCATCCCAATCAACACATCAAACGCAAGCTCGATTCATTCCACCCTCCTTTTCACTTTTTCTCCCTTGCTACTGCGCCGCGAAGAGAGGCAAGGAAAGTTCCAGGATGGAGGAACCAAAGACCAAAGCGAGACACAGTGGTGAATACTGAGCGGCAGCTTTAGCCCAACCCTGCGAGCACTCTGGATTTAGCAGGATATTTATTCTTTTATATCCAGACAAAAGAGATTGCACATGCCCTCCCCTGCACGCCAGATTCACTCTGGTAAATCAGAGAGAAACTAGCCAGAATTTAATGAGACTCCATAAAGGCGATCCTCTAGGTCGGGCCATAATCGTGCATTCATTTGAATGGCGGCAAATTAGTAGCAGAGGGCCACGACCAATGTTTGTTAGTGAACGGTCATTATAGCCAGATTCCTGTTAGTGAAACATCGCCTTCAATGTTCTCCACAACGGTTGAAAATCTAGGATTACAAGAATCATCTTATTGGGATTTTGGGAAAACCAGGGAATCTATTTTGTCAATATTAACAATTGAATGTGCCCTAAAACATGATTCATAGATAGGTTTGGGGCAGATAAAAATGGCTCACATATCTAATTACAATTAATATACAATTAATTGGCTAAAGCCAAGATACAATAGACTATATACCCCAGCCATACATTGTATTGCACCATGCCTAAGGTCAGACATTGGCCGTGGTATATCAACCATATACCACACCTCCTCAGACATGCTTCATTTGCTGTCCTCAATATTGCACAGAAGATTATTTTCTTTTGGCACTAATTCTGTAGGAAGCTAAATGAGATAACTTTTTTCTAATAAGTTTGACATCAGTGGATCTCAGGACGATGTGCTCTAAGCTAATCAGTTGGGTGGTCGACTGACTGATCCCTCTTCTTGTTCAAATTAAAGGCAGAATAGAAATCTAATAAAACATATCTGTGCACCTACCCCCACTGAGACTTATGTGTTTATTAAAAGCACTGATATGCATATGCGTTGATTGGTTTTATAATTACTTGAAATTACCATTGTTGGACACCCAAATTGTATTCATCGAGGTGTATTGACAGTATTAATCCATGACATATTATCAAATTGAACTAGATCTCTACACCCATCCACCAACCAACCCACCCAAACATCCCGACAGCCAGCCAGCTATCCAGCTAGCAAGCCACCCACCCACCCACCCACCCAACCATCCAGCCAGCCAGCTATCAAGTCGTCCATCCAGGCAGGCAGGCAGCCACCCACTCCCACATCAATACAACCAGACAGGCAGCCACAGAGTGGTTGATCAATTGGAAAGGTGAATGGAGTGGCAAATCCTTAACATGTTAACAACTATTTTCAATGACACTTTTCGAATTATAAAACAATTTTTCAATTACACTTTTAGAACTATATCAGGAATTTTTCAATGACACATTTACAACTATGAGAGTATTGAACAACATATTTGAACTACAACAGTATTACTCAATACTGTTAGAACTAAAAGTAAATTGTTGAAGATATAAGGAAGGAATTTATGTTTAAGTTCCATATATAAAAAAGAAATAT
Organism: Novumbra hubbsi; assembly: GCA_016801125.1. Taxonomy (NCBI): domain Eukaryota; kingdom Metazoa; phylum Chordata; class Actinopteri; order Esociformes; family Umbridae; genus Novumbra; species Novumbra hubbsi. The sequence goes on from JACXGK010000977.1 coordinate 17,709, forward strand.
AAGTGAATTGTTCAATGATGCATTTAGACCTTAATTCATTTTGGTTGATAACATGTTTAAAACTAAAATAGTATTTGTCAATGACAGATTTCAGAGTATTGTTCAATAATATTTTTAACTACATAGAAGTCACAGCATATGTGCGAGTGATCTATAGCACATTTATTGGTTAATTTTCCTAAGCATGGTTTTACAGAAGAGTCACAACCTTACAATGCATTAGGCTGTCATGTCATCTAAAGGCTCTGTCATTTGCCTTCAAATTGCTTTCTAATGCTCATAATCTATTGTCAAAGTCTACATGCTCAGCACAATGAGTAAACAAATCATTTGACACATCAGTCGTCAAAGACATAGTGAATCATGGGTGGTAATACATGTATATCTGAAATGTCATGTTAATAACACATCTCCAAATGAGATGATGAACCAGACCGGTAACTAGATATCGGGTCAACTCAGTGTCAATCAATAGGCCAGTCAAAATGTCAATAAACATATGCGTGAATTGATTTCATCCTCGTTATTATCATATAAAACAGCTCAGTGAATATGCAAATAATTACCAAAAACTCTTAAATTTCTGGGAACTTGCTGTTTTGAGTGATATTAGTCTGGCCACCAGATTTGTATTCAAATGTATTGCCTCCTTATATTCTTGTTTCATGAATGAGACATCAAGATAAATGATATAATGGTATATGACAATTTGATGCGAAATGATAATGGCATTATTACAGTTTCACACATCAAAGGACGAATGTGACAAAATAATCCAGTGTCTTGGCAATAATAACAGAAAAATTATCAAATCGTCACTTTTACCTCAGAAACAGCCTGCATAGCAGTGAGCAAAAATGGACAAACACCAGTGAGGGGAAGCAGATTTTAAAAAGATTTTCTCTAACCTTAGAGAAAAATGTAATTCTGGTGTTTGTTGTTTGAATGATTAAAATCAGTGTTATTGCTAGATTCTGTGATCACTTCAAAACACACTGAATGACAAAGACAACCACCCGCACGGGCGAACATGTGCTACGACAAACAACTGAAGTGGAGATTTTCCTACTGGCCCGTGAAATCACAGATAAATCAAGGATCAATGGATGCTTTACACATTGCTGTGCTTATATCTCACACAAATAGCTGGCTGTCAGGAGCGAGCCACAGCATCCCTGCCACATTGTCCAAGCACCACACCGATGCCAGCTCTGCTTCTAGCCAGTCTGCCATTCCTTCCGCAGACTAATTCATACAGTCATGCAAATTCTTCTCGTACCAATTCTGCTCGTCCCGACAGATACCAACGTCAGATACCGAATGACTGTCGGGCAGCGATTTACTCGCTCTAACAAAATGAGCTGTTTTCCACGTGGACCCCACTCTGAGGCTTCATTCGGCAGATCCCTAATGTGCCACAGTGAACTCATAGCCAGGGCCTCAGACCTTGCTTGTTGATTTTGAGATTATTGGTTGACAACAGGTTTCCCCTAAGCTCAGACCCTCCCTCAGTGGGAAACCCAGGCGTAGGGTGGGATGGTGAAATTCAGATGTAGTTCCTGCCCTTCTCTTTTCCTTTCTTTTCTCTCTTATTCCTCCTCTCTCTCTCCGTCCGTAGAGCCATGCACAAGTGTTCACAGCTGCCGCGCCACCGTGCCACCAAGTCCACTAAGCACATTTTAAGACCGGTCCCTGTCGAGGCCTTTCTCTTCCAACCACGACTCAGGCCCTCGATCCGCGCCTTTTTAAGCGATCATCCTTGTATCATAACAGATTAAGGGCTTGCTGCGTCTCTGGATTAGGCCTAATCTAACCTTTATCCGCTATCATCTTCACCTGAAACTTACAAGGACCAGGAGTCAATCGGCCGGGGCCTGCGATTTACAATGACACTGATCTGTCTTCCCGCGCTCTAATTATCAGGATTAAGAAAAACACTTTTGAGTAATTATTTTCACATTGGATGAACATTAAGCTGTCCTGGATTTAGCCGAGCTTTCTCCCAACATGAAAAAATACCTAAGCAGACTTCAAGCTAGCGTGTATCTGATTCGGCAGATGGAAGCCATCCTAATAAGGGAAATAAGATTACTAACACATGCAGGGAATATATAAAATGAGAAAGATAGAATTTAGGTATGTTCTTGGCTATGTAGAGTATTGTTGAAGGCAAACCTCAGTGTTGCAATGTATTTATATTTCAGATACTGAATTTAGTAAAGCATGACAAATTTAACAGGAAGAATTGTATTCTATATGTAAGAAAAAGCTGACTAAAATGTAAATATTAGAAGATTTTGCTGTGACAATTACCCAAAATTTTTTATTCACTATTCTATTTTACACGCTTTTGAAAATGTGCAATGTCCAATTTTTTCAAAGAAGAAAAGATCCTGGGAAAAAGGTGACCTCCAATGAGTGTTTGATATTATATATTATTCCAATCATACCCAATTACAAACTGGAATCACATCAGAGAGCACCAATCGAGACCCAGATAACCTTTTAAAGGGAGAATTCCCTGAGAGGCCTGACCTCTGACCCTCGGCCTGCCAGCAATCTTTCTCAAGACGACATTGCCATGGTCACAGAGATCTCTCTCTGTATTGCTCTCGCTTTCTATCTCTCTCGTTCTCTCTCTTTTTCTCCCATGCAAGCCCTCACACACAAACACACATTCATATCATTTGTGTGTGAGTGAGACTCTTATTATTTGTTACTGTACATTTTGAGAATACCCCTTCCCTACTAAAAACCGATGTAATTACCTTAAAATACTTTAAATAAATACCGTACTCTGCACTTTATATCTTTATACTTTATTCTCTTCTACTTCAATACATTTCATTTTAGTACACAAATGATTATTGTATTATTATTATACTTGTTTTACCTTTTTTCCAATTACACTCTTTCAAACCAAACTTATATACATACATATTTAAAACCAATTAAAACTAGAGACAACAATGTTGCTTAAATCATTGTTATTGTCCAAATGCGATCGATCTTTTATACATTTACTGACCCAGACGGCAAGAGGATTTCCATATTTACCCTGGAAAATGTTCGTTTTCATACACTGATCCAGGGAATAGCGATCCAGGTTTTTCCTGAGTCAAATGAATCTCACGGCAGGGATGAATGTCACTGCGTTGCCACTAACCCACTAACCTTCCTGTGTCCCCGATAACCAAGCGCCCCCCAGATAATACGAAGACCTCGTGTCCACCTGCCACTCTCCCTTTACCCAGAACCAGATGTGGCTCCTCTTTGATGTGGACTCCTGAGGAGTGGATGAGCCCTGCCATGCCACCATATGGCCAAAAAACCTATGGTGTACTTGACTTTCACCACAACACACATTTTCGTTTTGACCATGGCCCTGTGACAGATAGGAAATCTTTAGCTCCTTCGCCACGGATCGATCCGTCTAGTCCTTGTGACAGCGTCTACATAGCTCAGTTGTTATACTGGTTTGATCTTGGTTCACCCAGTATTTCACTGTCAATTACAATGCTCATCGGAATAGGACTAGTAACAATCGCGGCGGCGGCATCTGACAATTAGGAGAAGATTTACGGCTACTTATCTCTGAGTAATAACAGTTTGTTGAGGGGTTGGACCTGTACAATTCAACTACAATATAATTGTCCCCTTGTGTGATTCATGTTTAAAAATGAATCTTTGTTCAGTCATGGTTTACGTATGAGAAGCAACATGGAAAGGTTGACCTTTCGGACCTCAGCCTTTAATCGTTGTCTCTCTTGATCTTCCTCATCTATTAAACTACTCTATCCCACCATTTATGGTGTGAGGTGGCATACAAGTCATACAATGTCATACAACGGCAATAATGCGAATGAAGTTAGGTAGTCTAAATTTCTTTCCTTGCCTGGTTTGATTGTACAGGAGCCATCTGTCGTCAATAAAGTCTTAAAAATAACTCTGAAGGGTAAACCAACATTTAACGCGGTTCTCAAAACATCGCCCTTGCGTTGACCTTCTGCCTGGGTTACAAGAGCCTATGTAAACTGCACTTACGTTCTTAAGAAAGTTAGAAAATGTTGCATGCATGCCGACTGTTGTCTTTGCTAATCAAACCCAGGCAGAGAAAACAAACTGCTTTCAGTTTCAACTTGTGACTGAGGCAGAGGTTACTGTGCCAGTTCATCCAATAGCCATGTTCACTAAATGCTGGATGTTTAACTATCTATCCTACAAAGACTCATGAAAAGACATCACTCTTTAAAATAAATGTGTTTCTGTGTAAACGCTCCATTGTAGGGATCAGAAATAAACCAATTGTACGGCATTAATAAAAACAATTAACAACCATTATTAATAATTATCATTATTATTATCATTATCATTAAAATTATCAAAAATGATCACATTTATTAATATGAATCATCTATTTGTACAAAATTGTACATTCCTTTCATAAAAAATTCGGTTTTGTGTTTTATTTTATAGGTACTGTTGAAGTGTTGTAAGAAATAGAGCTGCAAGAATGTGAGTGGGTTTAATGTATATTAAAAACAAGCCCAATTTCGCCTAAAACATTTCGAAAGTATTTATAAAGCAAGAATAGTGCCCATTTTGGGGTTGTAACAAATAATACATTTTATCAAATGGGTGTAGTAAATGGTTAACACACACATAATTGCCTTTTTAAATGGTTTTATACGGACCCGTAAAATAAAGTGTTACACCTTTTCCCATTCTGGCCGATTAGTATGACATGTAGCTGAAAGGTCTCACCATAATTTGTAGTATACAAAACCGCCTAATTTCCAGGCCTGTGTTTTTTTTCTGAAGTTACCCAACTGTTAATAGTATCACTTAAATGTAATTTGGGTGGCAGTGTCTGCTAAAGGAAATGTATTTAAAGCATTTTTGCTATATTACATTATGATGTCCAGATTCATACTTCAAGCCATCATATTCTCTGTTCAACATTCTATGTGAGGAATTTGTGGATTCTATGTGGAACTTTCCTTTTCGTTGTTCTGTCAGTCGACTGACTCAGCTCAAGGTGATAAATTCAAGGAGCTGCGCTCCTCAATTGGCCTGTCATGGATATCGACACATGGATCAATTTGGCAGCGGATCACAACCCCTTAGGTCCCTTGCAAGACAGGAGTGTCTCAGTAACTGATCAAGCAGCAAAAAAGCTGCAAAAATATACATGTATTTTTTTAAATACAAAAAGCCATAGCCTAACCCAGTGGTTCTCACCACCATTTTTGGGCCAGCGCCCCCCTAGCCATTATTCAGGTCCCTTAACGCCCTCAATCAAATAAGATGCAGGCTAATTGCCCAGAATATTAATGATTATGATTTGTATTATTCTCATGATTGTTATTGTTGTTGTTATATTTATTGTTGTTGCTATTGTTATCATCAAAAATAATAAAAAAACGAATAATTGAATGACAAACAACAGAAGTGTTTTTCTCAGGGAACAAAAATGCCTTAATAGAAATTATATTTACACGTGTTTAAAAAAAAATTACTTCATGAAATGTGAAATTCAACTTAAATTAGGTAACAGCAGCTTGGATTGTCTAGAAATGTTACATTCAAACTGTAATTAGGGATCACAAACAGCAGCCAATCAGAAACAGTTAGCAATTTAACATTCAAAAGATGGGATTTTATCGCCTCACTTGAAAAAACTTGGTCACACAATAAACTCTTTGGAATTGGTGTATTGGTTGGAGAACATACAAAGCAATAACTAATGTATACAATTAAATACTGAATGCATGTTTTATGGTTCTGTGCCAATTTTCGGATATGCTGCTTTTGAATACCACTTCAAATAAAATGTAAGTCAATTTTCACCCTATACAAATGAAACATAGTTACACTAATTCGACTGATGCCAGGGGAGTAGGGTTAGTTGTCCTTCTCCATTGTAGACCATTGTAACTCATTGAATGCACTCTCTAATTTTCCTTGTCTCCTATTGCGTTTCAACATAGAAGGACATGGGGTCTTGGCCCACACCTTTGGAGTACCAGGCTCAGAGGACTTTGTCCCGAGCCCTCCTGGTTGTGCAGCAGAACAAGCCAGTACCTGAGGATTCCAGTTACCACCATGCTGACCTCCTAATCAACCCACCCTTGACTGTTCTTGTCCTGCAAATCTGGTCATGCTTCTTACCTAGATTAGGCTTTATAGACTCTGGACACAGCCCATGTGAATTTATTAATTCAATTAAAAATTGTTTTCTTAAAACATCACCCAGCACAGCCAGAAGAGGTCTGGTCACCCCTTTGAGCCTGGTTCATCTCTAGGTTTCTCCCTACAATCGAGCCCCCGTAGGGAGTTCTCCTAGCCGTGCTTCCACCCTGTTGTGTGCTCAATGTGGTTTTTGGCTCAGTGTTTTGTAAAAGCACTTTGTGACAACTGCTGAAGTCAAAAGGGCTTTCTAAATACATTTCACTGATTGATTGATGTATCCACCGTTGTTAGAGCAGCAAGCCTACTGCTAACAATACAGTTACTGGCTGTGTCATCTGTGTTGCAACCAAACAGAACTGATAAATATTGGCCGTTTGTTGGAGGCTTTTCGCAGCTTTTTTTTTCTCTTTATATGGGATTTCACAAATCCTATTCTTCCTATTGTGCCACATTTGAAAAACATCTTTTTTTTGCTGCAACAGATTTTAACCACAAAGCTAAATTTCTGTTGTTCAACCAGTTCTGATTAACACTAATTTGCACTTTCCCATGCTACCTGCGTGAAGATTAGCAGTCAATCTTTATGATGTAGCTGGCTAAATTACCTAGCGTATTATCTAGATATCTACATTACAAACAACAGTTGTCACAATTGTCTTGTTGACATTTTACATCATGAATGCTGCGCGACCAAAGCTAAAGACACTGTATTATTTAACATCACCTCTTTACAATGCTAACTTTTAAGACTATTAAAGGTGTTTTATTTTGATAAATCCATGTATTTTGAAACCCTTCTTTCATGTTGAATGTTTTCACATTTTCTATTATTCATAGACTAATTAAAGATGAATTATGTTAATATTTAATGAAGACCTTAAAGTTGACGACAAAACCAAATAACACTGCAAAGAAAAGTTACAGCAGTGTCTCAGCTGAATTTATGCCGGCTGATGGTGTTGCTGTGATACGCTTGTCATGTGGCAGTTGTCTGGTTGTAGAATGTTGTTCATGTTTTATTGTATAGGCTAGTTTGTGTTCATATGCTTTGGCAACACTGTATTGCAGTCATGTCAAATAAGCCACTTGTATTGCATTGTGTTTAACTGTGCGTCGGGATGTCCGTCAGCAGAATATCCCTCGTGTAAATGTGTAACCACTGTGAAAACAAGGCCTGAGTTCACACCGTAAACACCATTGGGGTGACATTTTTTGCCTAAATTGGCAGGTTTTAATGTTGCAGACCACAGATTTTTGCAAGTAGTTGAAAACTCATATTGTTAAAATTCCTATCGTCGTGAATCTTCGGTGTTAACTTGCCTGAATACAAACACCCCCCTACGACAGCTCAACGCCCCCCTATTCAAAATATTGCATCCAGCCCCCCCACCCCCCCCATTGCCCTCTGAAGGGCGGTACCACCCCCCCTTGAGGAACACTGGCCTAACCAATACATTATGACTAACTTTAAAAAGAAATTTACACATCAAGCTAATTTTGACTACAGTATATGTAGGCCTTTTTGAGTGAAACCAGTCTGTTTCACCGATGGCCTCTTCCCTTCATAGTACAGAAAAACCATTCATCTCTGTTAATACAGGAAGTGAAAGCCTTGCCTCGCATACCTGTCCTTCATTGCAACACAGGTAATTGTGGGACAATAGACTGACGCAAACACTTAAATATCAGGGTTGGCCTGCGGAATCTTTCAAGCGTTATTGACATTGACATGCACGGGTAAGCTCAACAAAGTAGCATAGAGATTACTCTTTCCTGCCTGTATAATCCATGAATTTTTCCGCTTCTTTTTGTAGTCCAAGTGCATGTCTAGACTAGGCTTTTTGTACCTCCAACAAAGCTTTGGGAAAAGTTTGAACCTTTCTTCTCAGGATGGTTTCCCCCGTTAGCTACTGTCTGAAGCCAAGGATATTACTGTACTTTTTAGTATTTTTTTTTTTTTACATTTGTTTGCCTCGTTCAACCCACAATCCATAAGTACACACATTTTACCCTCATCAAAGAAAGAACCATAGTCCTTTATTCAACCTTTGAAAAGAACCTTCTGTTCTATAATGTACTATTCACAGCTTGCTTGGCCGACAATAAAACATGCTACTTGTTTCCCTAAACATGTTCGTTTCTGGTGAATAGTGAAATTATAGCAACAGGGTGTGGATAAACATCATGTGAACAGTGACAAGGGGAGATATACACACATTTTGTGACATCATCCTCTCCACAACCAAAGAGCCCTACCAGGGTTAACATTGAAGGAAATTCCCCAGGAGAAAAATCTTCCTCATGCCACATTCATCAATATCCTGTCTGGCACTACGGACCTCCATAATAGTCATTAGTACAAAAGCCACAAAGACTGTACCATTAAAAAAAAAAATATATATATATATATATATATATATGAAACCAACATCATACAACAAACATTCGCTCTCAGGATGAATGCTAGCCAACTTTGCAGTTGTTTGTTTATATTACTTTGAAAGCATTTTGTCTTACAAAAAATATGCTAGACAATCAGCATCGTATTTTTCCAGTATGTATTCAGGATATCTATATTCCTATACGCATTTGCTGGATATCAAGTTTAGAAAATCGGAAATAAACAGTACAACCAGAACTTGTTAATAATCTTTTAGCAATGGTATGAAGGACAACGTGGCACTCAAAGTACATTCAACTACACTGGTTAGCCTTGGAGCGCCACAGTAAAATTAACACAGCAGAATAAGTTATCTTTTCTCTGACCAATCCTGAGTCATCTCTAAGTCCCTGTTTTTTGCATTGACAATATTAATGGATAATCACAAAAATATTTAAAATATATGTTTTTATTTTAAAGCACTAATTGAAGTCAGTCTGAATAAGAGCATCTGGTACTTAAATGCTATTTTAAATTACTATTGTATCTTTTTCTTGCAAAACCAGGATTATTGTTTTGGCCCAACCTGGAATACCTCATCATCAAGACACTATTATGTGCAGTGGGATATTTCATGAATCATTGTCTTTATTTTGTGCTGTATAACCCTAAGATGATAACAGGCTGGCACTTAATACAGAACTTCTTGGGTTCATCTAGGAACCGTGCACCCTCAGGACGCTGTTGTTATAGCTGTATACTCACATTGCTCCCCAAATTTCATCCATCTTAAATTCCAGCAATGCATCGACACAACATGCAAAGAGAATATGCTCAAACATAGCTTTACTTTCATCCATAATCTATACTGGTTCCTCCTCTGCCAACCTTGAAGCAAGTCGGACAACAACCCTATTCAGCCTATCCAAGTCCTTCAAATAAAAGAAGAGCAAAACATATTTACATCCTTGTTCATGCAGAAATCCAATGAGGCTACCGCTAACTACAGTAACCAGAAATAACTACAGTAGCTTTTAAAGACATGCCATGGTGATAAACATAATTTTCCTCTTCAATGTTCCATTTCTTAGGTTTTCTGATGAAATCCCAAGTATTGGCTGAAGAAATCAGTACCAACTAACTCTGAAATAGTTGATAAGGACATTATTGTGTTGACGTGTATTTGGTACCATGCCACTGAGGCTAACATGTACATGGCTAGCCAATCTACATACTGAAAGCATTGCAGTGAGGGTTCTGTAGTCCACTTGAGGTATCAATAGATTTCTCAATAGATTTTAACTAATTTCACAAATTGCTTAATTTTAAAACCCTAACGAAGAATAATATTGTTTCAGTATATTGTTTCAATGCATGTGTATTTGAAATACTTAACAATGTATATCATTATGCTTTGGGCGTGGATTACCCGTTTAAGAGCTAGTAATTAGTGTGCATGAATTACACAACTTTCACAAGACTGTTCATATATAGATCAACGAGAGATCATAAGATGAAACACCGCAAAACACGTGTATATCAGCCCTCTCTGATTATAGAGCAGCGGAAGAGGCCTGCTCAGCTGTCTTCAGCCTTCTTTTCCCCTGCCTCTAACCTCTTTCCTGCATCCAAGCCGTTGATATTTTTCCCCTTTGTGTCCTCACTGGTAGAAGCCTGTTTCCACCAGGGAGGGAAGGAGAGAGAAGGGGAATAGGAGGGGGCTTAGCCAGAGATGAGCCGGCTTAGACAAATGGTCTCTCTCTCCGTAGTTTGGCAGCTGGACCCTCAATGGCTCCCAGAAGACCAAACACTTTAGATCGAAATATGGTACCAAGGGCGCATCGCAGTCCAAACGGGAATGGAACGTAAAGGAAAATTCCTTAATCTGAAATCACAGCTGTCGAACACTGGTTATTGAGGACAGACTCCAGAGGAGCCGACACGGCCCCTCAGATCCGATAGTTCCCCAAGGTCCAGACACGCCACCTGAGAAATCGGTAACTTTCGCACAAATACTTTATCACTCCTCCGTGTCTTCCATAAATCCCAAACCAGTGGTCCAGCTTCTATCAATAAAAGCCCAGACACTGAAGGGGCTGTTAAATAAAGCAATTTGTTACATTGTCATTTAATAGGAATAAAATGGGGTATTTGCTCCATTTATGAAGTTCCCTCTGAAGCACGGAGAAGAAAACATGCTTTAAAAGTATTATTCATGTGTTTTGGCTTGTGCTATAGCTGGATAAGAGATGGGCCCTAGAAAGTTTTCCAATTAATTGTTTCACTCCCTCTCTTCTCTCCCTTTAGAGGGAGGAATTGTGCCAAATAAAACACAATGATCGCAGGAGGACCTCGGATATATTCTTGGTTTCTCTGTCTTCTCTGGAAAAGGCATTACTAGTTAGATTGTGCCATATATGTTGGAGATGTAAAGAGCTTCAATTCTACCTATCACGACGGGACAATGTGTATCATTGTCTTCAATAGCATTTAAGTCATAAATATGTCATTTCAGATATCCAGCAAGATGTACTGCATTCATTAATAGTAGACGGTCTCGAAGATCGAACCATAGGCTGCAATTGAAGAGTTTACATTTTTGTCATTTACCAGACATCCTTGTCCAGAGACACTAGCAGTTAGTGTATTCATCTAAAGATAGCAGGTTGGTTCAACCACACAGCTAAGTAATAGTACTTACACAATACTCTATTATGTAACCATCAGAAAAATGATTTGTCCTGCATTAGTTCACAAATGACAGTAGGGGAGGGGGGGCTGCCCTCTAGTAGAGGATGGGAGGACAAAGAGACCGGAGGTGTCAGAGCACAAAGCTTGAGTATGACTGTCTAAAGATACGGAGGGGCAGTTCCCCTTGCATGAAACGTTTCAATCACTATCTTAAAAATGTTTATTGTACAGAATTTAACTGTACATTGTATCATACCATAGAAATAACAGACAGGGCTATGATCTAAAAGGGCTATGATTCCAGACACACCCATGTCAACTGATTGTTCGTCCAAATAAATGCTGGCATTGGTTTCCCACACTGGCTTTATTGGTAACCTTCAACTGAAGCATGGCAGTTGGGAAAACACTGGTGCTTCCTGAATACGATGTATCAATTATTATTTAATGAGTGTCTATGACTTGTGTCTGTGTCCGGGGTCAGTACGGGGACACAACATCAAGAGATTAAATGACATAACAGGGCTTATAGAGTGTATGCCTGGTGAGTCGCTCCGGTCACAACAAACTATGCATTTGGTCTTTGGTTCCAGTGGAACCCATATGGAATTTGTTTTAAACATCAATTCATATCAACGATTCATTCATGATTCCCCTGGGTCAGTTTACAAGCCCGGGATTGCTTGCTTTGAGACGTTATTTATTTTCTTGTGTGTCTTCATAACCTGTGACAAGTGGGGACCTTTGCAATAAGAGAGCATGTTGTATTAGCTCATTCTGAGAAATGATTTACTTTACTTTCGCCACTGAAACAAACCTTTTGTCCACAAAAACTTCAGAAAGACTCTTGTTTGCTCAGTAGCAACGTGCTCCAATCAAATGCCTTCCTGTGATCTTGTAGTTAGTTGGTGGTTATTTTCATACAGTTTACAACAAAGAAAAAAGTGACTGTGGTGCAGGTCACCGAAGGATGCTCCTCTCTCAAGGCTTTTGTCCATTGGTGTAAAAGGCCCGGAGCACCGCATGACCCCTTACTTAGGCTGCCTCTGATTTGTTGGATGTTGGCATGCAAAATGGCCAGGCCGTCTATGGCAACTGCATTGCAGTGGAGCTGCGCATCTGCGACCTGGGTTCATTACAATTGGCCGTCGCATACCGGCCATGCCCCGCAAAGGCCCAAGCGAATTGGCTAAGCATCGTCTGTGTTGGTGGAGGAAAGGCTGGGCTGGAATTCCACAGCGCTACGCTCTAGCGATAATATTGCTCATTAGCTCTCCTCTGAGAATGTTGGTTCCGGCTGACCTTCTGGTTGATATAGCTGTGTCAAAAGAAACGGAACTGCTCTGGGGGACGACCTTGGAGGACACAGTGCGAAAGAGGCCCCACTCCCTGACTCCCCACCCGCTGGAAGGTGCTTCGCTAAGGCATGGCTGTAACCAAGAACTGCATACGAAATTAGGGATGGTGGTAAAAATCCTAAAGACATTTCAATCGCTCAACAGGAAATCATCGCAATCTATGCTCTTGCACCAATCTAATGAAAACGGTGCTCTTATTACACCAATAACCTTTATGTTACACAAATTTAAAAAATACAAATTCCCTTGTCTACATGCATGTATGCATCTAGGAAACAAAAGTGTTATTTAGACGTTCCTCGAACGTCTAAAGTGTGTGTGTTGGTCCTCTGGACGTCCTTAAGTTACTGGGTTGCTATTGAGATTGTGGAAATACATGAATATAAAAAGACAAAGCTGAGTACGATATTATATTATGGCCCACTAAAAATCAGGATGGAACAATGCAATGTTGTTTTTAGTTACCAAAAGATTATAGAAACCAAAATCTAAATGCGATACAGTATAATAAAATTCAAGTGACAGAATACATTGATTAATTCGGTCCTGGTCCTACCACACAGACAAACATGTTCATTACCTGGCTTTCATGGGTAGACCACACTCCTGCAGGGCTGGAGTCGGGGCTTTTGGTTGTGTCAGTACATAAGGGACCGGTGACTTGTCGCATATTTACAGTTAAAAGTACCTAAATTATGTGAGGAGTTCATACAAGTAGTTGTTTTGATCCTTAAGGATGTAGCCACATTTGAATCTCCTTCTTGTTTACTCCGGGGGAAGTGGTCACCATGGAGACGGAATCATTGTGACACCGGTTTCTTCAAATGTTGTCACATCAGAGAGCCTCCACTCAATTGCACACAATATCCTGTTACTCTGAAACATATAAATTGTTATTGCTGTATTAAATAGCTGAAAGTGCTCCTTTAGGCCCTTAACAACAGGGCTGGAAGATGATCGTGATATACACACCGAAAGTACACACACAAACAAAACCACAAACACTGAGTGTGAATGCCACTCACACACACACAAACAGCTACCTAGGGACATTTACCTTTCAGTCTTATCGTCTCCGTCTCATTGACGTGCGGCCATCAATTTCTTCTACATCTCACTCCAGATTGTCTTGAGGGTCAATGTGTAGCGTTCTTGCCACAGCTTCTGCTCCCCCCCTCCCCCCCTCCCTCCTGGGAACCCTGGGTGAGGGCTCCGGTTGAAGGGCTGTGACCAGGGCCTTAATTTATAGGGGAGATAAAATGCTTTGTTGAGTTGTACATGACTGCAGTGGTCCTTTGGCAGCAGGCTGTTGTGTCGTTCCCACACATTGTAGTGGGCCTGGCGGCACACACAATCATGTCTGACAGTCCGTTGTGAAAAGTAAGCACATTGAGCCGACGGTATTAGCATGACTGAACTTGATTAACACAGACGTATATTACACATTTTTACATTCGAGCCAGGGAGAAACCACATGGGTTATGAAGATGGAACATTTTCCCATTATTGCAACGCTTTTTGTTTCATTTACAGTGGAGGGGTTCACAGAGCGTGAATTCAATTCGTACTCGGTCCAAGCAATGACGGCATTCCAGGTTATCGTGGAACCCTCGGAACCATCTGAGCTTTGTGGAACAATGGGAACCTCTCTTTTACTTTGGATTGTTTATAATGTTAGAGCTGAGGGTTTAAGGTAGACATGAGATGAGGAGCAGAGCATGGAGGTCATTCCTTCTCTTTGAGCGACTTCACTCAAACGGAACAAGGAGCGGTACACCACAACCCGAAGCACACAGAGCAAACAACAAACCACCAACTAAAGGGCTGGAAGGCAATTTGAATAGAATCCCCAATTAGAGGCAGCTCGGGGCAGCTGCCTCTAATTGGGGACAACCACAAAGCTAAGTACGGAGAGGCCTAGAGGCACCCCAGCCAGGGCCCTGACTGTCAGCACAGGCAGTGTGTCGAGGAACAGTCGTACTAAAGCCTCAGCAGATCCCGTGAAACGGCAGGACGCAACATTGACAGGTGTGATGTCCAGGTAGCAGCTGCTAAAAGGGCTTCTCTGAGAGCCAAAGAGGTGGCCACGTCATTAGTTTCAGTCACGTAATAGAACAGGCCGTCTACACATCGGGGTGAAAACATCTGCCACCTTGTTCCCCTTTGCTGGGAGATGGAAAGCTTTTATGGAGGCCAAGTTCTAGATCAGTGGGATCCACCATATGGACCATGCACAATCATGATCGGTGAGGTGCACCATTTTGACCATGCAGGATCAGGATCAGTAGGGTCCACCATAATGACCATGCATGATCAGGATCAGTGTGGTCCACCATAAGGACCATGCAGGTTCATTGGGGTCCACCATAATGACCATGCATGATCAGGATCAGTGTGGTCCACCATAAGGACCATGCAGGTTCAGTGGGGTCCACCATAATGACCATGCATGATCAGGATCACTGGGGTTCACCATAGGGGCCATGCATGATCAGGATCAGTGGAGTCCACCATAAGGACCATGCCGGATCAGGATCAGTGGGGTCCACCATGCTATGAGAATATATTAAACATCGTGCCCCTGTAGAAAGCCTGTTTGGTTCCCAACTACAGGCATATTTAATTTAGGTAAATGATTCACATGTTCAGAAGACGGAATATTTATTTCATGAAATATGATGATAAAATCCACATTGCAGCAAAATACAATCATTTGATATACCTCATTAGCACACCAGCAATGACAAGGCCAGGTAGAAATACATCTAAGCTTCCTCTTGTGTCATCATCTGTTCCTGCCCGTACTTTTGGTAACCTCAACAGCAGAAAGAAAATGAAGGATTAGTGGTGCTCTGAATCAATGAAATTACTTTAAATTACTTCTCTGGCTAGCCACCAGCCCAATGCGTGGCATGTTTAAGTTGACATTTCAATTGTACGATTAATTTGCATTCTATTTGACTCTGAATGACACTGCCGATATTAAGCATTCTGCAGGCACATTTTTTATTCCCTCAGTTCAAAGATATGAAGCTAAGCATCCCAGCTTAATCAGGCTAAGTCAGACTCCTGTCAATCTTGGACAAAAGACAAGTCAGGGTCTTAGTTCCAATCACATTCTTGGGTGTCCACTTGTGACACTGAGCAAATCTTCAACTGACGCAGGATTGCTCTTATTAAATAAAGATCAGTCAGCGAACACATGTATCTGTAATATTGCGGAATCAGGTGAAAATTTGAAGGAAAAACAAGAAAAAAAAAAGATTATGTTGAGGTTAATACATGGAGCAGCACACATTGAGGTAAGAATGTAATTTGATCCCGTTGCTAAGATACTCGGTAATGCCACGGAAACAATCCCATATTGCTAATCTGGTGGAAGCCATGCATGTCTCCACATATTTTGGCACGAGAAAGCTTGACTGTACTCCCTGTATTGCTGGTTCTCCTATAGCATTAACGCCTCATTTCCCAAAGCCAAAATAATCAAAAGAAATTAGAAATTGAACACACTTTAATTGCTGTTGGCAGCCTTGTGCTATTTTAGAGAAGATTACGTTTCATGGGGTGGCATTGTCAATAAAAAAAACCTGCATCCACTTTAGACCTTGTGCTCCTATTTATAACGACCATATATCTGAGTCATGACACAATCCACCGATACTCACTTGTTAGGTCAACCGGACAACACTGACATGGTATTATTCAGAATAATATATATATAAAAATAAATGAAATCACGTAAAACATTTTTGAGAAACAAGGGCAATTATCTTGGCCCTGATGTTGAACTCCACCCTCTGAATTGTCTTGCCGTCAAGGGCATTGATCTTGGCCCTGATGTTAAACACCACCCTCTGAATTGTCTTGCCTTCAAGGGCAATGATCTTGGCCCTGATGTTAAACACCACCCTCTGAATTGCCTTGCCGTCGTGAGCAATGATCTTGGCCCTGGTGTTGAACTCCACCCTCTGAATTGCCTTGCTGTCTAGGGCAATGCATTTGCAATAGCAAGCAATGATGCAACCTGTTACAATACTTTAAATGGTGCAGCTGTAGAACATGTTGAGGTTCCAGGGGCCTAAGCCAAATATTTGCAGCTTCCTAAGGGGAAAGAGGCGCTGACATGCTTTCTTAACAACGTTGGGTGTGTGGACCATGTGCGTGTTTTAATAATGTGTAAACTCAGCAGGCTCGTGAGCTGATTGAGTTAAATACTGTACCATTCATTGCTATGGTCTCCCTGACAATTACAGATGCTGTGTGATCTCTCACTCAAAACCAATGTTGTGAGGAACCTTGACATACGAATGGGGTGTGTAGATAGACGGAATGAATGAGAAACAACATAAATGTGTGACATGTGTGTAAAGTGTTTACCTCTGTAGTCCCAACATGGGCAGCAGCTGGATCCAGATGGTTCTCCGTCTGCTCGCTTCTGAGGGAACCTACTGTGGAGAGGCCTTGTGATCTCCAATTCACCTTTAGGATACATGTGGAACTATTGGTAGAGAGAAAGGTGTTCAGTATTCAGTCAAGTTAACCCAGTGCTTCTATTTATTTGCAAATCACTTGCCTTCCCACCACCAGACTCCATGCCCCTCCAAAGCAGGTTTAACTGCGTTGCCTGTTGTCTCCATTTGCTCAAGGTCAGATGCATGATGGGTCGTTTGCCAGGAATGAGAGCAACTTAATGATGTTGAAATTACATTTAGAACCTGTCTATTGCTGCATTTGGTGTGAAGGTCCAAGGAAATCACTCTGGATGTCTAAAGGATGAATAGGATGGTACAACATCACTCCACACAATGCACATACAATGAAACATAAATGTAGAAAATAGTATTCCAGGGTTCTACAGTAAATAATAACATTTTAATTTCAGACTGGCCCCCCAAAAAAGGCATCAAACCCCACATAATTTGTTATTAAATAAAACAAATGATATTCACCCAGCAGTGTGAAACTTGGAGATATTTAAATATAAGACCTCCGTGCCAACGAGAGACAAGACAGGAACTCTCTTTCAAGTTCCTATAGTGAATAGTATGTATACTGTGGAACACAACGTATTGACAAAACAGTCAATATTGTGTTTGGGGCCAAACATAAATGACAGACACATTAAAATCGTCCCAGCACAACCAATGGTAGAAGGGGGTCAGATAGAAATGCTTTCCCAAACCTTTCACTGCTCACAATCTCCACGGAGGCACCAGCAAGCAGGAGGAGAAGATGCTTGTTTACTCTACGAACAGACTGGAGCCCTGATTGCCGTCCCAACGGTAATGGGTAGGACTGAGGCAGATCAATAGCCATCTGTGCCAATTCCTCAAGTAATAACATTCAATAGGAAAATCCATTTACTTCTACTTATCTTTCCTTTATGTCATTTTACCAGATAGGTGGCCCATCCACTCTATAAGGAGTTAGGCTATGTGGACATTTACGGTTGTGGTCCAATAGTTACCCTACCTTAAGCCCGGTGGTTTACGTTGGAAAACCTGAAGGCAGTTTCGGAGTTTATTGACATGGGAAGCAAGAGGGATGGAGGGGTAAGAAATGGCATCGAGGACGGTGGGATGTTTGTGTCCAGTTGTGTATTGGTTTTGCCTGGGCAATATTTCTGTCTCATTTTCTCATATTGCCCTTGAAGGATGGTTGCTGCTGTCCCCCAAAACACCTTTATTCTATTCCCGTTTAAATTACAAATACTATCAGCCTGTACCAGACATTTAAAATACCACCAGCGATGTTTACTGGGAACGCAACTGTGTTTCTGTGTGTGTGTCTGTGTTTGTGTGTTCCCCGTGGCCCATAACAGGAAGTTTAATAACAGTGTGTGTGCTTTCCTGGACTTGCCTTTGGACTCTATTCAAATGTCCTTTTGCTGTCTATCCCAGGTGGATCCCACTGGTTCAGCAAAATGTCTTCATATTCTCACAGTACAGTTTGTTCTGCTTATGTGGACGGCATTTTCCTCTTTAATCACTTTTATTACAAAAAGTCTTGTTCTCCCTTCAGTCTGTCACACTTCTGTCACACTTCCACATGTCTAACTTTTATTTTACTCACTATCAGAATTGATCTAGCAGCTTTTGTGTTAATGTCAGCGTCCAGTATAATCTTGATGTGGAGATACAGAACATTGCCATGTTTCTGACATTCTGTGTACTGCCCTGTCTACCAAATTAAACAGTGATTTTGGCTGACGTCTGGATAACCACTCTACTAACTCCGAAGACTTCCCTGAATCCGTGGCAAAGCTCCTAGGAATAATATCTCTGGTTTGGCTCCTGGCTGTCCCGCTGAATATATTATTGTTGTTTTTTCAGGCGATGTTATCACACATCGTAATGCCCCAGTCAAACAGGATTCATTGTCAGATTCTTTTTTTAATTCAAGGCATTAAAGGTTTTAGGCATTCCCTTGAGACACAGCATCCCCAACATTTCAATTCAGCTTGTGAAAAGTCTTTACTGTGATTTGGAACTGTATTTTTTATTTGCTAGAATGCTCATGTTGTTGCGTTGTAAAATGTAGGTGATTCTCCAATCAATAGAGAATGAGTACGCTTTACTAAGTGAAGTAGCTGACAGCGAAGTGAAAGCTAGTTAGAATACATTTGATGCCACGGTTCTAAATCTTTTTTTTTAGCAGCTTTCCTTTGTGCTTCTGAAACAATTTGCTGACTTTTTATGCTTTTACCCTAGTTGGTTAGTTGTCCAACACTTGGACAACACCAGCATAGCCTGCACTGTCTGAGCATTAAAACACACTAGTCCATAATATAAATATGATGTAGCGAAGTAAAAAAAATACACCAAGACCCCAGAACTCTTGAAGTCTTGTGGATTATGCAGACTACATATTCAAATGTAGCCAAACTCATGAAACATACAGTTGTCAGTCACCGTGTAACTGTGTGGTTTATCGGGAAAAGAGACTTTGATGTTCCCTGCATGCCTTCTCACAGAAATGATGCTCCTGTCACATCACAAATGGTGAACATTTGCATGATAACGTGACATGGGGACATCATATTAAAATGGCCAACCTGTCTGCTGAAATCCAAAGTATTCCATAGACACCGGAACGAATCAGCCTTTTGCCAATCAAGCCATGATACAATATCGTTAACGCAAATGAGAGTGAGACCCACATCCTATAGGTTGGCAGTGCCCGCCTGGCAAGGTGTCAAGCTCATATGTAGCTCACCCAGGGCACAGCCGGAATGCCTGCTGTAGTCCAGAGAGACGAGAGAGGCACACATTACCCACACTCCTTTGTGAATCCAAGTGAGACAGGCAGGAGCACAGCTGGGCAAGTGAATGGGCACCATGATCCCCCTTGATTAGGTGCCCACACATGGCACTGCCTACAGTACAGTGGGATTAAAAGGATTGACCTTGTGAAATGCCCCACGTTGAAACCACTGCCCCATTCCTATAGCATTTGTCAGCGGTCCATCTCTCCGGCTAATCATAGCCGTAATCACACCATTAGGAGGCAACGTTAAGTCGCTTGACTGAGAGGTGGCCTTTGGCGTTGAGGAATGGGAGGAGGGAATGGATTGATTGTTCCGGGGACGTCCAGGTGTTGGTCTTCATCACTTCATCACTGTAACTTGCTGGTTGTTTCTGTGAAAAGGAGGAGACAGCAATGCATTGCGAGTCTTAGTGATTTTGTAAAAGACCTGATGACAGTGTTTAAGAATCAGCAACAGAACATTCTCAGTAAAAATATGTGAGTCTCATAATGTGTATGTGGACCAACCCCTCCCCAAGACTATAGCCCCCCCATTCTGTGGTCACATCCAGGTGTAGGTTGGCTAACATCTACTTCCTTGGTCAACAAATGCAGAATCCAAACAACACACGGAAGAAAAAATATTTTTTTGTGGATACTGGTTCCTGTCTGCTGCTGTGACACTCTCTCTCTCTCCCCCTCTCTCTCTCTCTCCCCCTCTCTCTCTCTCTTCCCCTCACTCTCTCCCTCTAGCTCTCTTGCTCTCTCTCTCGCCAACAGCTTTAGGCCTTGGCCTCCGTGGATTCCCCCTCTCTGCCTTCCTCTCACCATGCCTGGCATAAAGCTCAGTACCTGTCTGTACCTTCTGGTAATCTAAGCCTATGCCCTGTATAATGTAATCATTCATTTTACAATGTTAATTAAATATTTGCCTTTGATAGAGAACTCAGCCTCATTCTTGCAGTTAACTCACAGGCTCATATTGCTTGCTAGCATATATCACATTCATTCTTTTCGCTGTCGGGAGTCAGATATCATCTTAAAAGGCTTTGTTCGTCAATTAGCATAGTCTTATAAGGGTCACATATTTTGGGATATACAGTATTATGTGCGCAAAGGAAGTGATTCGAATGTTATTACACCGCATGTGTGTATGTGTGTGTCAGTGCACGACTCTCCTGCTTCCCAACATCTCCCTCTCTCACACACCCTCACCCATCCTCAGTAGTTTATGTAATGGTCCCTGTTGAGTTGTCCTTTATAGTACAATAATGAAGGGGGCGTACTGGACCATGAATGGGCTTGGGTAGACCAGAGAATGATATCCACAGCAAGGTGACCCCAAAATGTCTCTTTGTGTGTGTGTGTGTGTGAAAAGTGAGAGAGACTTCTGTCATACTAAACTCGGAATTGCTAATACAGTATGATTTCTTGGTAGAAAAAAGACGAGGTTATAGGAAGCATTTAACCTGACATTGATAAATGTCGGCATGTACCTCATGTATTATTTTCTGTCTGAGAAATTAATCCCATCATGTTCGGTAAAATTTATCTTATACTGTTAGATATAAAATATGTTTCTAATGTAATGTTGTACTTTTAATCATTATGATTTGATTCTTGTTATGCATACACATTTGGTTAATTTTAATACTGGTTTATATTTTTCAAATGTTCTTATCTAACACAATATTAATCCACATGTATTTATTTAAGTGGAAAACTAAAAGGTTAGCCAGTGTGAAAAATAAATGAACAAGGCTTATTTTAATTCATAGATAGTGAATATGAAAACATGATTAACCAATCATGTTTAACTGTTTCATAAATGAAATTGCATGACTTTTCGTGTGTATGCCTTCGTGGCTATGTAAGTACAATATCCCAATAATTGGTGCACAAACATCAAACCTTGGTCTTTGGCTCCAAATCTCTCTCATTACAGTATTAGAGGGATAAAACAAAAGGGGAACAATTAGCAGATGTCTGAAATGTGAAGCCAGTGAGCTGTGCACAGTGGAGCAAATGCTATGTCGACACAGTGAGACTCACACAAGACCTGCTTCACACTTTAATTACCTCCCAGTGAACCAACTAAGAAAAAAACATCTTGAACTTTCATATATATTGATCTTAATTATTTCAGCCCTAGAGGGTTAAACAAACTCTAAAGTGGAAACAGAGGAGTTTTTCTATTTTTTTGTTCACTCTTGACTGGGATTTTGCTCAATTGGTGTGGAGGTGTTCTGAAGAAGAAAAAAAAAAACTAGAAGAGGAAAAATAGCCTGGGGCACCTAGCAGAGGATTTGACCTGTTCCCGAGCAGCCAGAGAGTAAGGAGGGGAAAAAAGAGCTCTTTCCCACACTAGCGTGGCCCTGGTTTAAGGTCGGGAAATCTAACGCTACCCTGTTGGTGTGTGTGTGTGTGCGTGTGCATTACCCTGGACGATATACAGGTGCGTGAGGTGCCGAACAATTTGGAGATTGTGCCGACCTGCCCAAGCCACTCTCGGCTTACGCTCCCAAAATAAAATAAATAATAATAAAAGTTTAGACTTTCTCTGGTTCCTCCACGCCACGTCCATTTAGTGTCAGCCTTATAGCATCACAGCCAGTCACGCCATGGTAAGTGGACTCCTTGGTGATGCACTAAGTTATGTAAATAATGCTTGTTAATTGGTGAAAGGTCACCGGTATAAAAAACTAAACACCTTAAGTTCTTCATATACAGTAAATGTACAAACAGGACTTCAATCCCCTGGTGTAAAATATCTTTCATTAACAAAAAAGTCCCCCATTGAATTAAGAATTGTAAAGTGAAACAAAATAAGGTCTGTAAAATCCATGGATTGCAATAAAATGATCAACACATTCAGTACCTCTGGGAGGTTCAAATAGGCTAATAACGTTGCAATGAGCCCAAACGAATGCTCGTGCTCATATGATTCAAACAGCTTTGTTCACAGTTGCATTGATGCAAAATAGCAATCATTTCCAAACCATTTTCAGTCATTCAAATGACTACTGAAACTCCTTGGATTTCTCTAGCCCTCCCCCATGTAATAAGTCAGATGACATGAGGTGTCACTTTTCCACAATCACTGCATCCTGCTATGACCCAGCTGCCTTCAACTGCCATAGACATGCGGCTAATATCCCTGGCTTTACCATGGAGTACAACAACCGTGTACTACCAGGCATGGATGGGAGAATGATGGGAATTGCTGATAGCATTTTTATTTCTCGGCGCCGTGTTGTTAAAGCACAGTTCTGCCCAACGATGTTTATGATAATTTGATCTGAGGAGACACAGAGATTTGAACTTGCAGACAGGAAGATGCAAATCCCTCAGTAATTCCCAATGCTATATACCCTCCAGCTGCAGGCACAGTTTAATATCTACGAGAATGATTAAAATGAAAAGGTGAAACCACCATTGTTGTAATAATAAGGAGTAACGCGGAACAGGAGTCTGGGAGGAAGGGTAATAGTTTTCCGCGCTAGTATGACCTTTAATGTTGGCTACACAGACATTCCCAAATGCTAATTTGAAGAAGTTGACAAAATTAATTAGCATATATTCCTTTTTTTACTTATTCTTTTCATAATTTAATATATTTCCTGAGTACAAATTGAAGAGGGATGGTATTCTCACAGACTGTCAGTCATTCAGAATACAATATTGAAAAGGTCTCTTCCAATTATGCATTATAAAGGAGCAGAGTTTGGGGTTTACATTCAAACATTGTCAGATCGGTATAGTCAATCAATCAACTTTAATTATGGAGCCATTTTTACATCAGCAATTGTCGCGACAAGCTTTTACACAATATCCAGCCGCAAACCCCAAACAGCAACCAAGAACAGTGTTGAAGCACAGTAACACAATAACTCCCTAAAGGGCTTACAATTTAGAAA
>JACXGK010000977.1:41594-82281 GCA_016801125.1 Novumbra hubbsi
GGGGGGGGGGGGGGGGGGGGGGGGGGGGGGGGGGGGGGTGTTCCAGAGTGGCAGCTGGAATGGTTAGGTATCGTCTTGATCTGCAACACAACCAGGAGGGCTTTGGACACCTCATGTCCTCCTAAGTTTAAATAGAGCAGGAGACAAGGAACATTTTGAGAGCTCATTCCTTAGATTTACAAGGATTTGCAATGGAGAAAGAGAACTTAACCTACTCCCCCGGCACAATAATATTGCAGCATATAACCTTGGGGCTGAGATAGGGGGGTCCAGTGACATTGTGAGGCCCGGAGGCCCCGGACAGGGCCCAACAGGCAGGAAGTCAATCCACCCACATCGCCAATAATCAACCAATCAATGTGTTCCGAGTATTGCCAGCAGAGTTCACACCAACTGCTTGAGGGGCGCAACGGAGAGGCAACAGCCAATGTCATTGGGTGACTGCACCCCCGAAAGGAATTGGAGAGAGGGCATCTCAATGGAGATAATACATTCTAAACTGTCTAAAGTATCCAAGCTGGAACATTCTTTAAATGAGCAACCAATGAGGAACCGTTTACAGTCAGTGCATTGTTTCACATATTTTATTCAGTCTGGGAAATTGTTACCTAGAGTTTTGGTTCTGCTTCCAGAACTAACTTAGGGACTTCTATGTTTTAATATGCTTTAATACGTCGACATGGTCTAAAAACTAGCACTGATCTGGATGGTAAATTCCAGGCGCTGCTGCCAGGTTATTATTACCAGGCGTAAGAGAAAGGTCATCAACGGTTGCGATAAAATGAGGCTTCTGGCATTGGCTTCGGCAAAGGCAAATCTTCTGAAACAGTACTAGGATAAGGGCACAACAAAGTCAATAGCTTATTTAGTTGTAACTTGCTAATCTTGTCATCAAACATTATTTTGGAACCTACGATGGCGATCCAAATAAGCAACATTTATACCACAGACAAAGTTTTTCATCAACATCAAACAGTGTCCTCTAATATTACACTTCTTTGCAGGCCTTTCTTGCTATAGAGGTAATACCAAAAAACACAGGTTTGTTGACAAACTTATAGACACTATCATCGATCAATAGGGTCTGAAGAACTCAGGTAAAGACCTAATGAAAACCAAATTGGTTGGCTAGTTTATTGTACAAAACGGGAGAGAGATGAGTCAGAGAATGAAGAACAATTGTCCAAGGTCAGAAGGCCAGGGGTCGAGTATTTTCCAATCATAGGCAATAGCATCAGATTTTAAATTAGAGTCTATCAGTCATGAACTATAGACTGACAGTCATGGCCCACAGTAGCCAGCTAAGGAAACCCTCCGCCAGGGCTGACATTTCACCAAGCCCACAGGATACCGTTACTTTATAAGACGTTTCAGCTTAAGGGCGGGAATCTGCCTGGGACTTTTTAATACACAGGCCCTTATCTTTCCTTGACATCCCTGCAACACCCATTTTCATTCCTATAGGCCTCTAAATATTAGACAGATAATGTAATGTATAGAAAACCAGTTAGACCAGCCCACTAGGCAAAACCAATCCACCTAGCAATCGCCCGAAATTCCAGATAGCCAGTCCCCCCTCAAGTTTAAATGAACAACAATCTCAATGTTGTATTGTGTCTAAAGGGGCTATCTACAGCCGCTACTTTGTGGTTTTGACATTCATTCTTACAAAACAACAAATATAACATAGATTTTTTTTTTGAACTTAGTCTACCTACCACAATTTAACCCAACATGTAAGCTTGGTAAAATGATCATTTTGACAACCATTTGGGGCTCTGTCTATAAATGTAAGAGGGGGTATATGTGTCCCTTCTGTCCATCAGCTTTTATGAAAACATTGGTAAGGGAACACTTGATGGTTTTAACTGCTGAACATGTGTTTAAGTCTGGAAACACTGCAGTAATGTTTAATGCAACGGGAGTGCAAAAGTCTCACCTTTACATATCGGGACACTTGGTAACATAGTCTTCAACTTACTGGCTTAATGCCACTACAAACCAAGGCTTCATGTATACTAATGCAGAAATATCCTGCAATTTCTGCTGGCTAAATCTTTTAATATAATTGGAGGAAGGCTGAGATCCCTTGAAGGATCTCAATTAATCTCTCTTGCTGTCAGGTGACACAGACATTATCTTTGTGTACTGTGCTACCCACGCTAGCTGAAGATCCAAGATATGCAAGGTATTATGTTGGCTCTGCTATGGACCACAGGCCATATGTCACTGTAACTTGAAGAAATGCCAGTGTCGAAAAAGTATAGCTAAAACCAAGCCTCTGGTGAAATATGGCTGCTTGATGCACGTGGTAATGTAGTTTTCCAGACAGGAAATGACGGATGTGCACTCCTCACCTGAATGTTGCCTGAGTAACTAGTTATTTTTCAACAAATAAAATAATGGACATGGTAATGGTTACCAAAACGAAGGCTCAGCTTAGGCAGAAAACTAAGACAAGCTGCATGGGTGATAAAAAACAGCATGAATAAAGTAACATAACATTAGTAAGGTGTATTTTGTGAATACTTATAAAAATGATTTTCCATGATTCTTCCCTTATCTTATAATTGCATTAATCGGCTGTTATTATTTACTATTCAATCATTGGCTGTCCTGGTTATTTAGTCCTCATTGACTGGCTGTTATTGTTGTTTAGACAACATATATTGGCCATTCATGTTATTTAGTTGTCCATGTTGTTCTCTGACCAAATCAAGTCAGTCAGTGTCACGCACAAGTACACCAATGACCCTTCACTCGTTTTTTTCATCAGTAGCTGTAGGCTGTGTTACTGCTTACCCATTAAACATTTGCAGAGTCGATAAGAAATTCCACCATGGCCCAAGTCCACTAGGCAAACACCGGGAAGAAAAATACATTATGTAAACCCTCCTGCCCCGGTGCCGGAACCTGAGATGAAGAACCCGAGCTGAGTTCCCCCACCAGTACAGTATCAATAACTGGGGCGTCCAGTGGTAAACCCCGGCAGTTCATTATGTGCGTCTCCTCTAGCAGATATGAAGGCCGGCTGTCCTTTTCCCTCTCCCCTCCGTCGAGCGTCACCTGTAGCCTCTAAATGTCAACGTGAAATATCAACTCATCTATCCTGGGCTGGAGGTCCGCAGAGCCCTCTTTAGGCGTTAGCCGTAGCTGGAGTCGCGTGAGGAGTGTTGACCTTACACGCGTGTCTGCCTAAGCGTGCATACGCATGTTACATCTGGAGGATGAGCTCACTCTCTGGGCATGTTTGGTCCTCGGGAAATTAGCGCTGGGACGTTGTAGTCAAAGCAGTCTCTGCCCCACCTGGTGCAGCCGTTGTCGGTTTCAATGTGAACCACTGCCCGGGATCAACAGCCTTGCGCTCAATGTAGCCTGGGATTCACACCCACACATTTGGCCTTCCAGTTCGATTTTCCTAAAATACAATATTAGATAATAATATGCATAATAATATTTTTACGCAAATCATCTTGACGTTGTCTAGTTCTGAATGAAGGTCTTGTGAGGTTCGGAGAATGTCGGATAACGTTTTTTTGTCGAAAGGCTGTATGAAAGCAAAAATGAACAACAACAGAGCTTACGTCCATACATCTATACACGTGCTGTTTCAGGGATATTGTGTCACAATGGGATGCCAAACGGCGGTGGCGGTGCTCTGAAGAACCTGATAATGGCGGGTGTTACGTGGCTACCGGCGCGCCGGCCCCAACACGTCAGTAGAAAAACAACTGGGAGGTCAGCCATCGTGGACTTTGTTATCAGAAAGTCTCAGACTTTCACACTTTAAAGGCTAATTGGTGCACACAAACTGAACTGGTCTGCTTGTGGGAACTAAGTGTCGACATTAATGTAATCATTCCAATTGGCTGATGCTTTCTTGTGTCTCTACTGAACAGATTTTTTTTTGATATGAACATCTTGAGAAGACAAAAAATCTTTTGCTGTATTTCAAAGGATTTTTATATTTTGCATACCTATATAAATTAATCATCAGTAGTTTGCGTTTGTGTATGAATTAAGGTCATCGATCATGCGGGTGCTTTCATTGTTTTTCTTGGCCTCTCAACTATGGAAGAAACATCGTGTTCATCGATGGGTGAGAGGCCTAGGAGGATATGTGGAACGCTTAAGTTGCTGTAGTTTCACATGAAATAGTGTCAGATGCAGTAATGTCAGTAGCAAGACATGCAGTGGTTTTCCTCACCACAATATAAAATGTCAAGGTGAAACTCACAGTGAATCTGTACTTCTTTTCCACAAGCAATTTAAAGGGGGATAGATTTACATGCTTTCATGACAGACTAACAAGGTCAAGAAGTGGAAATATGTAGTGTGGATTTTTTCATTGCAGTATGCTAAGAAAGAAAGAGTCCATATCCAAGGCTGTTATTGAGGCATGTCTACTTTTTGCATTTGTTGCATTTGCATTACATATGCAGTAGTAGGTGTTTTGAATTTAAATGAATTACATGAATAGGAGCAATCTCTAAAAATTCACCTGGTCCTAATGCTGACATCACATTTACTATGCTAGAGACTTTCAAGAAGGCAACACACAATCCAAAATAACTGTCCTCAGTGTGAATTCCTTGAAAATGCCAAGTAATCTTGAAGGTGAGTCAAAACATACAGTATTTAAAACATAAAATAATTGTTACTGTAAGGACTTCAGAGACAGATTCACAAAAGGTACATTTGGTTGCCCTAATACCCATCACTGCAGACAAGATGGAAGTGATAAGGCAAATATTTAACCTCGACTTGAACTTTTCACTGAATATACGACCCCGAAATGCATTATCTTCAAGAGGACTAAAACTGAACAAAAAAAGTCCCATGTGTGCCCGATGATAGAGTTAAAGTCAACATTGATTCAATTTACCAGTTTGGAATCTTAGTTTTTGTTTGATCTTATCCCAAAAGTAATTGTGAGTCACTAAATTGAATTCGTAACACAGGGAACATTTAATTTTGCATAGATGTCCAAAAACATTAGGACCAGAATTTTTTTTGTTGATACATTGTGCCCCTTTAGACCTCGTCAAAAAACAAATTCTGCTCCCTGGGGAAAGTGAGTTTAACACCCATGATCTACAGGACCCTCTTATGTGACGCTATGACATTCAACAAAACCACTGTGGGAATCACATTCCTCTCCCTACAGTCCTCATCCAAGGGCTGATGTTTACGCAGACATTGTTTCTTCGGCAAGAGCCAGACGAAACACAGTGTCTGGTCCACTAAACAAACATGCACACAAACCTAGCTAGACGTGACAACTGTCAATCAAACAGTTCCCCCAGCTGGCCCCGCCTGTCAGCCGTCACTCAGGCAACACTTTCCCAAGGGTCTGCTGGGCTCAGGCATCTTCCGTTGTTTTCGCATAAACAGATCAGATTTCTCCGCAAACAGCCCATCGCCCTCCCTTCTGATAACAATGTAATAACTCAAAACAAATTATTCAGGTCTTTGATGAGCAGACTTTTATGGGTCATGAAGATTCCCTCCCACCAACATCTGTTTGATTTTATCTTTGTGAACTTTATCCTCAGTCGGATGATTTACAGGACCAGAAAGGTCCAGCCTGTTAAAGTCATACTGGTGAAGGGGGCATGGGGTACTCAGAACCAGAGACTACGGACGGGATGACAGAAATGCACTGGAAAGCGTAAAAAAAGAAATTCAACATTTTAAAAGTCTTGACAACATAAGAAATTATGTAAAAGGTGTTGGCATCATAAAACAAATGTGGAATATGAAACATTTTTCAGTCCTGATTTACAAGGCTGAGTTATATTGTCAGAAGTTTTAATGCAACTCAATATTTTATACGAATATCCTTTTGACATGAAGACACACGTTTCAGAAAAAGCTAATCTTTAATAAGTCAAGGTTACTTGATTTTTAAATGCACATAATAACATAGTGTCAAAGTTAGGATTTTACTGAATGTAAATGTTTCCTTTGTCCAATCGCAAAACATAACATTATTACATCGCTGACCTCAAAAGTTCCATTGGAATTACTTAACAAGAGTTTCAGGCTCCTCACAGAGAACACTATTTTCTTGGACAGACATGAAGTTTAGTATTTCCTTTCCCTTCTCCTTTCTTGCTAGCTCTGTATATTTTGCAAAATTATTGAAGTTCTAGGGACTGCTCCTGTTTCTACTGCACACTTAACCTAGGTTGAAGCTGTCTGTTAAAGCCATGGTCAGGCCTCTGAGATTCCCAGACTCTTAGATGCCTATAACTCATCCTCAGCCTCGTCTGTGAAGGGAGCTTTTCCCATTCAATCCCAGGCCTGAAATCCTTTCAAAGGCTGCAAGCTGGAGACAGATATGTAGGTGTTTTAGATAAGGTAGGAATTGCATTAAAGGATTTTTCCATTTTAACATTTCTTTTCAGATGCTTGAAACGAGGGAAGGACATTTAATAGACGTAAGAAGAGGTACAACATTAAGGGCCAAAGGTTTGTGGTCAGTTCACAGCTCATAAAGGTTGGGAAATGGTTTTATGTGAGTTAGAGTCTGTGAAAGGGCAAAAGGCAGAATGTTTCAGGCAGAATGCTACTTATACATTGGGGGAAAAATAGATATGAAACAAATCGTCCGAGAGCATTGATCTCTTCATATCCATAATTACAAGAAACTCGATTGAGCCCGCGTGTGGGAGAAAACATTGCCCAGAGAAAAGAAAGATTTCCGCACGGAGAGTCCTTGATGCCAAACGTGAAAAAAACTCAATTAAACCTCGAACCACGAACCTGAGAACAAACCATTCAGTCATGAAAGCAGAGAACTGGCCAACAGAGACTCTTTAAGAACAGAAAAAAAAGACAGAGGTGTGTGTTATCCGATCTGTGGCGTGTGAAAGCGAAAGTCATTTTAAACAGTGGGTCTGTTAAGGCCTCAGTATGCCGGTATGTCCGCCCCATTTCCAGCTCATGCTCTCTGTTTTATAAGAGCTTACAGTCCGCCACGGCGTTTACTCTGAAACTTTATAATTACGCAGCTCTTGCTTTTTCAAGGCCAGTCCTGTTTACGTTTGCTCAGCGTGCACAGGGGTCCACCCAACACAGAGTCGCACAGCCTCCACACACTCCTCACGTCGTATTAGCGGTGGTGTTTGTGCTCTCGGGTTACAGCCGGATTACCCTGCTGTGGTGTTCCCCATTGCTGCCGCGCTGTAGCGCTCTTTCACCCCAAGGACCAGACCTGTTTTCCCCATCAGGAAAGCCCAACCTCCCCTTTGAAAGGATCTCTTGTGGTTGTTTAGCATGCCCCTTCCTGCTAATAAACAGGAACAGTGAACTTAAGTTCACTTAATTTCACTTACATTTTATTAATTATTCACAAATATTGCTATTACTTAATATGCTCTCAGTTTCCTATCAGGAATGCACATATATTCACATTATTTGGCTGTGTGCAAGAATAAGTACTCCAATAGGTCACTGGAGATATTTGGCTGAAAAATGTTTGAATAATTCTGAATTGTAGGATAAAAGGTTAATAATATGTCAAAGCCAACAAACAAATAAACAAAGTAGATTGCGCTAACTCAAAAGCAACAAACCTTCATAATAATCCTGCAGCAGGATTAACTAAGGTTTTAACAATTTATGATCAGTAAAAAACATGTATTATTATGCAACTAGATGTCTACACTGTAAATTATAAACAGTACCAGCCTAAAGTTTAGACAGACTTTTGGCTGGTACTGCAAATCAAAAGATTTGCTTCAGTTATTTGCCACAAGAATATTTGCAAAAGGTTGATTTAATTGTTGCTTATCCACTGTTGGTGATCAGTTTCTATTTTGTTAGCTAAGCCACCTGTAGAGTAAATATATTTACCTGTTGTTGTGATTTGCTATTTATCAAACTATGATAATACCATTTGAGGATTGGCTCCACAGACCGGTGATATAGGACATTTGAAAAACACTAGTGGGTGCGGTAACACTCTGAATTTAAGTCCCAAATGTGGCCCAGTAGATGCTCTACAGATCTATTACTGACCATCTATAACATTTTAACGAATTATCTACTTACCGTAAACCTTATCTATATCCTAACCCAAAATGGTTTTCTTTGTCTATAACCCATAACCCTTAACCCAATCCTAATTCTAAACTTATCCCAAAACTTACATTAGCTAGCAGTTGTTTATAAACAAATAGTTTGTTGATAGTTTGTGGATAGTATTACTATTTATAGCCAAATAATTGATTTACACAATGAATGAGTACTTGTTAGTTAGCCAGCTAACCATTAGCTTGTGTGTCATATTAGCAGTACTAGCTAGCTAGTGCATGCCAGTTAGCTAATTTCTTATTAAAGTCTTTTTAGTCACTAAATCATGGACATCTATTGATCCATACTCCTTACCCCGGTAACACAAATAAATGCATTGTAAAGTAGTATATTGGTAGTAAATGTAAGCATATCATAAATATATATTATCATAAATATATATAAGTCCCTTTAGATCACATGACATTACAAGGGGCCAGATTGGAAATATTACCATGTACTGGGGTGAATAGCCGTAATCTTACAATAGGTGCAATAGCAAAGAGAATCAGTAGTCCATTTAATATTTCATCCTAAGTGTGGCACCCAACACAGGACATTGGCCCGTTCACTGAACTGGGGCACAGGGATTTGATCTTTAGGCCAGAGGGAAGAGAATGCCCTTCTGGACAACCCCCGGTCCAGCAGAAACTGGCATCCCTTTCAGGGGCTGTATAGGATGGATGCAGTTTAGTTTCATAGGCAAGTCAGCTGTGTGGTTCAGGGTAGCAAACGGCTGAGTAATGTGTACTGGCTATCTAGCTGTTCACACAAAAGTGGTTAACATAGGATTGCAGATTAGATCTAATGTACTGACTAGTATGTGACTAGCTCACTGACTTGTTGTCCCCTTGTGAGTCAGCTATTTGTACAGAAAAAAATACATTAGCTTACCCCTTCCCAGTTTAGTGATATCCAGTTGTACAATTGTCTCAACACAACAGCACTTCATAGCCAGCCCTTCAATTAAATATACTAGGAGTAATATGGGACATGCAGTTGTCCTTCTCTTAAACGTGTTTACCGGCAACCAAAAGTAACATGAATATATTCACACTTGTGCATCAAGGTCTGTTTTCTGCATTGTGGTAATGTGTGTTACACCGCTGAGTAAAAGTTGGCACACAAATAGGACAAGCAGTATAGTATAGACACAAGTAAACATGTTTTTTTTTTTTTTTACAGAGTATAAGCAAAGGCAGACTTTTGAATTGACTGAAATAATATATTATAATCTCACCCACTCCAACCAAGAGGCTTAATCATGTCGGGAAAATTACAGACAAGGGCTGTCTTCAAGAGAGGGTTCCCTACCAGTCACTGACTAAACCCCCACAGAAGAGCAGAACCCGTGCGTTCTGAATGGGTAGACAAGAACAAAAAGAGCAAGACTGGGAAAAGGTTTTTTAAAACAGCCGGGCAAGTGTGTATGCTGTAAGGAAGGACATTTTTGTTTATCAAATCTGATTCCGATTGGACCGATAACAGAAACGTAACCTGTGACAGATTCTCTCTGGAAAATATCAAGTCGTCTTCTGAGTCAGAAGGCGTTGCAGTAGCAATTAAAAGTTCATGTTGACACTCCGCACTGTGAACAGAGGACCCTGAAGACCTTCAGTGAACTCCAGCTCGTCTACCAGAGCAAATTCAACTTCTCCAAGGTAAAAAAAAAAAAGGATTTCCTATTCCCCTGCATGTGGCCGTTCACTTTGCCATTTCATTGACCCTGGTGTATACCTTTTTATCATAGGGCAGTGGAGACTTTTGTACAGCCTAGGCAGAGCTTAAGACAAATTCTGATAAGGACTCGGAGTTGACTCTCAGCATTAAGGAGGATTAATGTTTAGCTGCGCGAGGCAGGGGTGTTGACGCAGTGTTGCAGAGCCCGCATTAATCCAAAATTAGTATAAAAGATCAGCCGTGGCCACCTAGCGAGCCATCTCAGGGCTTAGGCCAGTAATCAAAACTCCATTTGGGACAATGAGGCACTAGGAAGGTCAACGAGGCCTCGGTTTGAAGGAAGAAAAGGGGAGTTGTGGTGGAGGAATTGGGCTGGTCGGTGGTGATGGTGGGGGGATGTGGGCAGTGATGAAGACCTCTCCATCTAATAGAGGGGTATGTGCCATCCTTAGTGACGGGCCTCCTCCTCCTGCGGTGTTGAGGGTTCTGATTAACACAGCGCTGAGCTGTGGTTGGCGATGGTTGGAGATATCTGTTACGTTAAACACCATTTTATCAGCAGTGGTGGGGTGGTTCCAAGCGTCACTAGCGTTTCCCTCCCAATACACGACTGCTCCCTTTCACCAAAGTTTCACGCAGCATTTGTATGAAGCTTTTATACTTTTCAAAACTGCGTTATTGACTTGCTATGTTCATGTGCAGTTCATGTGCATTATCTCTGCTCGAATGAGACGAAACAAATAAATGACCTGAATGCACACATTAGTTCTGTTTGGACGCTTAGTTCTTTTTGAAAAAAAATATTTTACCTTCATTTAACCAGGTAGGCTAGTTGAGAACATTTTCGACCCGGCAGTTGACAAAATGCACCTCAAAGTATTTTTTTTTAAAGCCCATCAAAATCTAAAGGATGTTTTCTGAAATCATTTCCCTCTTGGTTCATGGAATATTTATTGGAGATTTCTATGCACAACTGGATCGCCTTTAACTGCTAGCTTTCACAGCAAAATAAAATGGTGTAAACCTGCAAACAAGCTGTTGAAAATCAGTAAACTTTGCTGGCTTCATGTTTTGGCTAGTAGTGCAAAAAAGCTGTGCATGATGAAAACTTGAAAAGGTCTTAATGTCTACTTTATATAGCACATGACAACCAAATGTGCAGCGATGTAGGCCATTACAACTACTGTTACACAAAATGCCCTTTTTGATCGACATTCAGATACGTTATCATTGTACCATATCCACCTTCAATTAGGATCATGATAAAAAGCCACTCATTGAAAACATTTGTAGTATACAAAAATGTAATAATAATATCCACTTGCAAATAGTTTCCATACTACACATATGAACACATTCTGAAATAATTTATAAAGACTTTTATAGCACAGCAGCAAAATACAGTGGCCTCGAAAAAGAAGCAGAAACTCCTCTCCTCGATCAGCTCCTTTTGCCCTGTGCCAAGCGGCGGGCAGGACTTCAACGGAGCAATGACCTTCCCGAAACCTTCTCAGCGTCCAGAGCGCTTCCCAAAACCATTGGTGCAGCAGTGCAGATACAAATGAAGGAG
Organism: Novumbra hubbsi; assembly: GCA_016801125.1. Classification (NCBI taxonomy): domain Eukaryota; kingdom Metazoa; phylum Chordata; class Actinopteri; order Esociformes; family Umbridae; genus Novumbra; species Novumbra hubbsi. The sequence goes on from JACXGK010000977.1 coordinate 52,924, forward strand.
GACCTTGCGAATGAGAAATGACAGCAAAGCCAGCCGACCGTTTACCGAGTTCCCTCCCCACCGTGGTGGATCTCTACAAGTGCCGGCAGGGAACCAGCCTAACCAAGTAGTCACCCACCAGCAGTTGCCCCTCACCCCAACCCCCCCCCCCTCCACCCCCCCAACTGCTCCTTCTAAGATTAGACAAATTAAACACTATTACTCACGTCGCTCCGCAGCTGGCCTTTTAAGTGGTTTTATGTTAACTATCATAATGGTTTGCTTTGAAAGCCACAGTCTTCTCCTTAATTTATAATATGAAAAAGTACTTTTGGCTCGGTCTCTGTGGGAGCTTTCTCCCCTCCCTTGCACTGCAGTGGAAAAACTGTGGGGTTTCGGGTCGTTTATGTTTCGTTAAATGTCAGACAGACAAAACTGTGGCCAGCTCATTTGAAATCCTGCCCAGTCTACCGTGTAGTATTTGATCAATTATAAAACATTGTTGAGTGTAGAGTGAGGTCTTTTGATGGCCATCTTCTTTGAGCTCAGTGAGTGTGGATGGTCGTCTAACTCTCACATCTCTCCATACGTTTTTAATGTAGGTTCTTGTCAGGAAAAAAATCCCTGTCATTTTTTTCCCAGCGAACTGAAAATGGATGTTGTATTAGCTAGAGGCTGGTGGACTTAGGAAGGCCGGTGATGGATAACCTAGTTTCAAACTGATGATCACGTAGAAGCATATGCAATGTGTGCATTGTGTCCCACCCTGGAGTTTGGTAACTGCAGATGAAGTGACATTTAGTCCAAAGTCAGTTACTGGTCAGACGCACTGTCCGCAAAGCTGATCTGATTTCCTTGTGTCTTTGCAGTGTAGCGACTCTCTTTGACTCCAACACCTAAAAGTCAGTTGAGTGGGAGTGGTGTCACACACACACACGTGTAAACCCACTTAAACACCTGCTTGGAAAAGCAGTATGGAGAAAAGCTAAAAGGATTGGCGTAGATGGAGCAGTGTAGAGAACAACAAAACCCACGAAGACCGTTCTGGATGTAGGATGGTAACAGGTGCGTTGAATGACACCCTGATTAGTATCCTAGTATCACGCCTGACCCTATCACAATGGACCACGACAGTTCCAAAAGGTCAACTGTAAAAGTGAATTCCACTGCATTTGCTGAGAATAATTATATTCTTTGATAAGTTGTGAGTGTGTCAAAGCCTCTTTGAAAAACGATTGTTAATTCTGCAAGCTGCATGTTTCAGGTCTCAGGACCTTTAAGTTTGAGGTTTCCGAGTTGAAGTGGGATTCCTGGTCCTGTGAAAATGTCTTTCTGTACCCTTAAAGTTACGTAAACTTCTGACTTTAACATTCAGATTTAATGTTTCAAATACAAGGAACACAGGAGGAGCGCGTTGATAGTTTTCTGCTTAGATAAAGTGAAAAATGTGTGCTTTTAATTATACTAATCACACTGCATGACAAAGGTTGCTGGAACATGGAAAACCAGCAATCGGAGAGTGAAAGCATGTCACAGCGTGTCAGCGTCAGTGTGTTGTATGGAGTCGGTGGGTACTGGTTTTTGTCCCACAACACAGCACTGATTTATGTGTGATGCATCCGAGAGGAGAAGAGTCAGCACATAAAAAGTGTCACTAGATTGTCTTTTCCACAATCACGTGTTTCACATTTCAACTCCTTCTGCGAGGATGACATTTCATTTAGTCCTGCAGGCATCACAAAAGTATATAATTTAGATTGGGCGTTCTCAATAGAAATAATTATATAAATACACGTAAAAAACATGATTCATCCTTAGAGTGAGAGAAAAAAAAATCTTAACAGCAGTTAATAATGCAGCAAATAACACTGGTATCATGTATTTGCTTGCATTGTGATATTTGCTGGCTTTATGGTATTCACTTGAACAATGGTATTCGCTGGTATTGAGGTATTTACTGGTATTTGCTGGTATTGTGGTATTTACTGGTATTCGCTGGTATTGTGGTATTTTCTGGTTTTCTGGTATTCACTGGAACTGTGGTAGTTGCTGGTATCGTGGTATTTACTGGCATTCGCAGGTATCGTGGTATTTACTGGTTTTATGGTATTCACTGGAACCAAGGTATTCGCTGGTATTGTGGTATTTACTGGTTTCATGGTATTCGCTGGTATCTTGGTATTTACTGGTTTCATGGTATTCGCTGGTTTCGTTGGATTCGTTGGTATTGTGGTATTCGCTGGTAACATGTTTTTCACTGGTATCCTGCTCCACCCAGAAGATGTTTAACTCTTAGCATCAAAGTGGGCCTTGGCAGGTTTAGCGGCACACATCTTTCTTTGGTTAGGCTGGACAGCTCACTGAATGAACCTTCTGATTTATACTAGTAGGGAGGTGGGGGTCTGTAGGGGTGTTGTGTCAGATTTTGGGAAGAGACGCATCACTAGGTCTTACTGCACCACTGGGTTGGGTTCCCTATTTGGCCCACAGAACATTTCCTCAACAGTGCCTTGTAATTTGGTGTGGTGTGAGGTTTGAGGGGGGTCCACCAGGTCTAATACAGTGGGATTAAGAGCTGTAATTGCAGTCCTCTGAAATTGCATTAATAATAAATGTATGAGGGCATTAATTAATGGTCATAAATCCATCACACCACCCCATCATGAGCAGGTCAGACTCATATGTCTGAGGTCACTCCACAGCTGACGATGTAGAATTGGTTATTGAAAAGCCATCTTTTTGTATTTTAGTTTGAATGGAATGTATCTATGTTAAGGCCCAAACATTTGATAAGCTTCTGCCGGTGTATCCGATGTATCACTGGTTGTTCTTCCCCAAAGTCTCAAATCTGAACACTTAATCATTAAATGTATTGTGTATTGATATTAAGCTGCGTCTGACTCGTCATATTATGATGCTGTACGTTTTCCTTTAAAAACAAATGACAATGTCGAAGATTAAGTAAACAACCCCCCAAAAAACCTGTGCGTGATGTGAAGAAGTACAAGTAGCGCTCGGGTTTGGAAGGCCCGTATCGGCACAATGTGGCAACACTTCTATATTTAAGCGCTGTGGTCATGAATGATCCTCTCTGGGATTAGGGTGCCACCCATCATCCCAGTCAACAGTATCAAACAACCACTCATCCTGGTTGTCATGAGAGACACCTGACCGCTCGGACTTCGCCCTGCACCGCTGATGGCTAGCATGAGGTCAACCACCTATGCTTGTTTTTTCCGATAACTAATCTTATCTAATCTCACGACTTCTGGGGTTTCAGAGGCGCTGTCTAGTGACACAGGGCTGAAGTGCTGCTAAGGTGAGGAGGACGGAGACTGGCTTTTGGAGAATAATGTATGGCTAATGGAGTACCACAGACGCAATGCAGACCTATTGTGTGGGATGAATGTCTAGGTACATTTGTGGCAATTTGGGATTAGTTCCATAAACAACCCCAAAACGTTGTATGGAAGTCAGTTGAACGCATGCTCCCTAATATATGACTGGCTTATTGATAACGGGTTGGCCTGGTCTGATAACACCTCGTACCGAGCTGTGACGAACACCAATAAGGTGGCCAGTACCACCGGATGAAGGTTAAGCATGGTCGCGGGGGAGTTGCTCTTTAACAGCCCGGCACTCAATGTCCCTGCGCTGCATTTCCATCCATTAACACGTCCGGCGTGTTCGCTCTCCGTTTGGGAAGTGTAATGGGAGGCAGATGAATGTCTGCCATGTCTTCCCTCGGAGCGTAGAGGCCCCCCCGGTAGGAGGAGAAATTTGTCCAAGTAAAGTCACCCCCGACAGGGGGGATGCTCCCAGGTCGGGAACCCACGAAGTTGGAGCGAGCAGAGCCTTGACGGGTTCGTGATGAAAGCAGTGTGCTCTGTTCCCACCATGCGTTGATCTGGCACGCAGCCCTCCACTTCATCACGGTTAGGCTGAGCCACGCTGAGCGGCCATGGCATCACACGTGGGTCTTGTAAAATGACCTTTCTTTCAAATTGGCGAGGTGAACCTAACATGGATACTGGCCACAATGGTAAATATACATTTTGTACCCTGTATGCTTTTGTCTCACTATTGTTGGGTTGGATGTTTATACCAACCGATTCCTTATGTCATGCAGCGTGGCGAAAGTAAAAAAATAAAAACAATGATTTGGATATTCTTTGAGGCATCCGTCTAAGAATTGATTTTTAAGTTTTACATCTGGCATTAAAATGCGTCCTTGTGACCAGGGCCGGACTGGGACTGAAAAACATCCCAGGACTTTGAAACACAGACCGGCCCAGGATCCATGTCCTGTTCCCAAAAAACAACTCAAAAACCACCTCCCACTATGTGATAATAAACGTTGAGGCAGTGCAGTAGTTGGCTGCTTAAAATGTTTTATTTAATATTACAGAATTAAAAAATGAAGATGGCACCAGGAGCCTGTCCTAAGTGTCTTGTTCCTTAACCCTGCCTCAATGTTCTCCCTTTCTATCTCTTCCGGTCATAGTCTCTGTAGTGGACCCTGTTACCACCATAAGCAGCCTCCATCTCTTTCTCCAGCCTCATTCCCACCATCATACCAGCTTCCATCTCCTTCTCCAGTCGCATTCCCACCATCATACCAGCTTCCATCTCCTTCTCCAGTCTCATTCCCACCATCATACCAGCTTCCATCTCCTTCTCCAGTCTCATTCCCACCATCATACCAGCTTCCATCTCCTTCTCCAGTCTCATTCCCAACATCATACCAGCTTCCATCTCTTTCTCCAGTCTCATTCCCACCATCACATCAGCCACCATCTCTTGTCTCATTCCCACCATCACATCGGCCTGCGTCTCTTGTCTCATTCCCACCATCACCTGTGGCTGCATTCACATGCAGGACAGAAAAATAAAGACAATTGCATTTGCTCCTCATTTGATTTAAAGCCAATAAAACCACGTTGTGCAAATAGCCTAAAGATTCCCTTTCGCCCGGGAATGTATTTGTCATTCCAAACTTGGCTAATTGTAATACCAAACGCATAAAAACAGTGTTTTATTGCAATCCATAATATTGTTTGGATATTTAACATTAGTCGAACATGCAACTGTTTGCACGTGACGTCTCTGGCTCTCCAGCATCTCCGGGCTGCTGACTGTCTCCCTCACTTAGCCCAGGTGGTGGTCTGCGTTTGGGGACATCGGCGGTACTCCAGGGTGCTACGCCTGCTTGCAAAGTGCCCTGGCCTTGACGGCCGTTCAGGTCGCCTCCTCCGACGGCTAGTCTGACCGGCTGGTCTGTCGTGCTTTGTGAGGAACGCTTAACTCAGTGACAGGTTGGGCGTTTTTTCACTCCAGACCTAATGTGATATAATTGTGATACGTGGCCACCACAGAGTCATTTAAAATGATAATACAAAAACATAATGACACAACACCAACCGATTGTAGTCCGTTTTATACTATATTTGAGTAATACGTTTAGAAATTGTGGTTACAGGTAGTCTTATAATATGTCATTCAGAACAGTAATGATTAGACAACACGCTCAGCATGCCCCTGTTCTCAACATACGTGGGGTAGGTTATGAATGACAAGTTTTTGAGGACAAGCTAAGGTATCTTTTCCAGAAATAGTGTAAAAGTCTTTGTTAGAAAGAGTCCTACATAATATGTTTGCGCGACGGAGTGATTGTAACCACAAAAGAAAACAGCTGAACCCCTCACTGAATCCGTTCACTAATCCCAGAAGTAGTCTATGAAGCCACCTAGCTCTACCCCAGATCTCTAGACAAGTCTGGTATGTATTGCCGTGGGAGCTATTGAGTCTCCCAGTAGAAGAATGCAGCCGGTTTAAAACAAATGTTGTTGTTTGTCACAGGAAACCGATGCGATTACTGTTTTCTCTCTTACACACACTCACGCAGAGAACCCTGCTGTATTTGTGCATGTGGTTCCCATCCGTTCCCCGCGGTGCGAGGGATAGAGCACCTTGGAGTGTTCATCTTTATTAACTCACACCTAGTATAGGTTAAACAAAACACCATGCTGTTTACACAAAGTATTTGACAATCTTGAGAAGGCAATCTGTCTGTTCACTTCAAACAATAGATTGGGTTTCCTCTACATGGCAGCGGTTCAAAAGTAGAGGAAGACAGAAGGAAAACGTTGAGTGGTGCTTGGGGGCCGTCAGCGTCTATGTAATAGTGTCTTGACAGCAAAAGTGAAGACTCGTATTGCGCTGTGAAAATGTGGAGTTATTTTTGTCTCTTTACGATCTGGCTGTAATGGGGATTTAGCTGTACTCATTATTTTGAATGTAGGCTGTTGAGAACGCACTGCTGTGTCTGTGTGTGTGTGTCTGTGTGTTTCTGTGTCGGTGTGTCTGACACATATGAGGCCTACTGAAAGTATTGCAACCACATACTGTACGCATTTCTATCTCTCTCTCTCTCTCTCTCTCTCTCTCTCTCTTCAATGGGGATTAATGAAACACATACACAGAAAAAGAGGAAAAAAACAGATTGCCTGTAAAAAAACAAGACTAAAGGCTTAAAAGGCATCTCGTAGGAAAGCTGAGAAACCGAGATCCCAGTCAACCGGCGTGCCAAAGCTTAGAAGTCAGACTGTTTGTTTTGCCTCATGTGTTGACGCGGTCTCCTCAGTTCTCCTGGTGTGGCTTCTTTCCCCAGCTAACATGCCCTGTTTGTGTGCATGTGTGTGTGTGTGTGTGTGTGTTTGTGTGTCTTTCTATTACCCATCTCCCACTTGGGTCTCAAGACCCACAACCAATCAACCTTTCCCATCTAGCACAATATGCAAATGTTGTGAAAGGAGCCAATTAGAGAATTGTTCTCGTTTTAAAAGTGCTTGGAGTGATTTAATTTAAAAAACATGGTTTTCAGAGGGCCTCCCACTCCTAGTAATGCATATCATGTGAAGCTGTGGCTTTCTCGAGAGGGAATTTGAACACACTTGGTGGCAAACATTGTTTTCCTCAGGCTGGCGCATAATTTCAAAGGGAAGCATGCATGTCAAATAATGGGCCCTGGTATCTCTTTCCAAATAAAAAACACATTGTGGCATTAAAATGTCAGACCAACCGATGAGGATGCTTTGTTTCAGGTTTCAGGTAGAACAACATCAGTATGTGAAGGCATGATGAAAATCTGAACTATTTAGTCAGAAGGGGAATTACTTTTCCCAGTAGTAGATACACCTAGGTTAGTGTGTGTTTGTGATCCACACTTATATGTAGATGTGGGAAAATAATATCCACAAAAACATACTATACTTTTTGGTGGTCTCCACTAGGGAACATTTAATTTTGTCTTAAGGGTTTAGGCCTAGGAGAAAGTGCACAACTGCACAGAATAAAAAAAAATGGGGTTACATTTAGGTAAGGTATTCCTGGTTGGGGTTAGGTCAAGGTTGGGTCTTAGGTCCCCACAAGGATAGAAAGACAAACATGCATGCGTATGTGTACGCTTGGACGCCGGTCGGGGTTTAGGCCAGGTCATAAAGCACATGACTGTGCCCTACTGCTGAGGAACTTCATTTTCCACTTCCATCGTGCTAAGCCAGAGCACATGGCTAACAAGGACTTCTGTTCTAACTGCTCCAACTGCAGGGCTCAGACACTACTTGAGCGATGACAAACTATGTCTTTGGTAGGGCCATCAACCTTCATATCAAATGGCAATCGGGTCACTGCCGTTAAAATAGGCGAATGTGAAGTTACACTAACGTGTCAAACGAGCTTATCACTCTATCAGAGCATGGATATCCCAGCACACTGTCAATTTCTTTAACATAAACTGTTGCTGTAGTATTGTCCTTATTATTTTTTATTTCACAGTGATTCCCTGGTATGAACTTTATTATTTTAAAATATGTTTAGCACCAATGTTTCTGCTGCAAGAGCCTGCAAGAAATGTTCCCTAGCTCTCGGACTGATGATCAAACGAATCAAGTCAATGAACACAGGCAGTGTCATTAAAAGTTTCCCTTAAACGTAGCATTTCATTCAGGTGTCATCATGTCAGTACTTCTAGGTTTTTATCTAGTTGATGATTATCATCCAGTCCTGACTCATTCTAGCTCCATTAAGCTAGCTGTCACATATCATTAGCTTGGACCAACACGGTTAGCTAGTTGGTCAAGCTAAATGTAGCTAGCTACCTCGGAAGTTGCTGTATCTGTATGGAAGCTATTTGAGAGTCATACCAGTAACCAACATAATAAGGAGACGACCAACCTCCAGTTTCCAAAATGCCAACCTCCAGTTTCCAAAATGCCAACCTCCAGTTTCCAAAATGCCAAGCTCCATTTTCCAAAATGAAATACTTTATATTCATAAGACATTTTGTCTTAGAAATAAGACAAACTGTTCTATCTGTATTTAAAACAATATTAATCAGGTGCAACTGCTTTGGATGTGGCTAGCAGACTGGCTGTAGGAACCGAGGGGTTATTGTCAGTTCAACCCTGCTTTTAAAATGGTTGCAAATAGGAGAGAATGTGGCCTAGCAATAGCATATTTGTTTGATATTGATGTTATCTCTAAAGCTCATGCAAACATTTTCAACAATTTGGTTAACAAAATGATGTTTTAATACCAACACTGACTTGTTAACCTTTTTGGGCCATTAGTTGTTGCATTGTAAGTGTTGGCATTGGCTTTGTTAAATGCGGTGGTGGCAGTAATTGACTCTGCCTATCTCATGCAATTTCAGAAAACACACCATTCTATGTTCTAATTTTGGAATTTTACATTTCAGAATAAATGCTTATTTGACAGGTCAAACTGTCTAATTAGATATAACAGTCAACTTTCTTCATAGTAAGAGCTGAAGGCCTTCCATACCTTCACGCTAGGATGCTTTTGTAAAATAAATTGTTCAATATTAAAGTGCTCAGCTCGCTACATTCTGATTAAATCTGGAAAAATGAATAAATCTGACATTTATGTTTCATCATATTTCTACAATCAGGAGTAAAATGTAATTTCCCTCTTTCGAGGCAGATGCCGTGCAATTTAACAGCTATCAAATTAAATTAGGATTCTTATGAAGTCACATTTTTACTAGATGGCATTTACCAGAGTCCTAAAAAGCGTGGTTGACAAGGTTTTCATTAAATACTAGGCAAGTTGTTTGCTGTTTGAAAAGGTGTAGACGTCCTTCTAAAATCATTGGGGTGTCTCCCTGAAATTAAAATAATTCTCTCATCTCAAATTGCTTATCTTGGCCTTTAACCAGAAAAGAAGAGATTTGCAATCCACATGTAGGAAACAATCAACTCAACGGAAACGCCTAAATCTTATTTGCACTTGATGAATCTTACTTAATGTATCACATTAATCGAAGAACGCCACTATCTTGATGAGAACAAAACCAAACATGACAGTGGAATCAATTATTAAAATGTGATAAGGAGTGGATACTTTAGGATCAGTTATTAAATTAGCATGTGCTAAAGTTTTCCTTTAATTTCCAATCTCATACATTTATATGTGTGTGAATCACTGTAACCTTGTCCCCAGGCTTTTGTGCACATCAGTTCTGGCGGTACACAGTACAGACCGTGAGGAGCAGTCCTATAGCCGTCCTGTACTGTGGAGCGAAGTGCGATTCTGGTGATTCTGCACTGTTCACACTGAGGGCCGGTTCGGGCGGTTCTGCACTATAGACAGTGCAGAGCTGTTATGGTGGTTCTATACTGCTGACAGTGTGGAGGGGTCTGGGCAGTTCTGTACTGCAGACAGGAGTGACGAGTGGTCCTGTTGGGTCCGTACGACTTACGGCTGTGGAAGCAGAGATGAGGCCTTATCTGGGCTTTCATTTTTCTACCGATGTGAGATCAGTGACACTAAACCTGGGAATTACCCTAGATATTGGCCCCCTGTGCTCTGCAAATGAAATCCGTCCGAAGAACATTGTGGTTAACACTCCGAAAATCATTTTTGGTGCTAGACCACAGCTGACATGAGATGGAGTGGGGTGGGGGTGGGAGGGGGAGGGGGGTTAGGGGGTAAGAGGGGGTTGGGGTGAGTGAGGGTTGGAATCAAAGGAGTGATTGGGAGAGTGTGGGAGCCTGTTGATGGACAGATGTACCGGCCTCTCTCAGGCCCAGACTCTGGGGAGGTTCTTTCAGGAAGAGCCTGCGTTCTGTGTATAAGCCCCTCCTCTGACATAGAGTGAGTTTGTATGAAAAAATAAAAAAAATAAAAAACTTGGAGGTTGAAACCAGAACCTTGGCCCACCTGTCTATAGAGGGGGGGAGAGGTTGTGAGGGCCCTGATGTGTATATGTGTGTGTTTGTGTGTGTGGAGGTACTCTTACCAGAGTACTGTGATCCTAACCTTCAGATTCCCGAAGCCGCCAGCTGTCTGTCCCCTGTGTGCATGATATGTGTGTCTAAAACCACACACACACACACACACACACACATTAGGGATCTTTATTAATAGGTCCTGATTAACAGCGAAACAAGCTGAACAGACTTTAGAAGGCCCTCAGCCCTATTCTCCAGAAATAGGTTCACATCCAGTTAGAGAACCGCAAGGATTTAAAGCTTCTATATATGAGGATGGATGTTTACCCACTGCCAAATGTACTGCTACTCTGTTCCAAGCAGGAAAAGGTGCTAATCTCCAATCAAGTCCAAAATAGCATATAGTTAGCAAGGAGGGTTAAAGATAGATGGGACAGCAACAGATTCCACTTGAAGATTGAGCTTAGCTTTGATCTAACTATATGCTGGCCCCTTGAGCAGAGAAAAATAATTATCACTTCTGTATGGTAAAATATAGAAGGTAATATGATGAGCCTATTACATTTAGTCTGAAGTGTAATAGGACGGAAAATGTGGCACTATGGAAATGTATTGAAATGCAATGGAAGAACTACAGTGACACTTTAAGAGAAAGGATGAGTCATTAACAAGCTTTCACTACTTATTCAAGTCAACTAGTATTAATACGATTTTAGAGCATTTGGTTTAAGCATTCCATAAACCTAAGCCAATTCAAACTTTTCTGAAACACTGTATAAACAGTTTTCAATCACGTGTAGCTGCAAAAACACCCCCTGGAAAGTTATCTTTTTGCATTTAGACAAATCTGATATCTGAGCTAAATTCCAACCACAGTCAATGATGAAGGTGACCGAAATTTACTAAGAAAACAAATATTTTACCATAAAAATATTTATACAACTAAAATGCAAGAGAACTGCAATTCATGCAATAAAACATTCATGCAACAGAAATGCAATATCCTTATGTAGAAGACGTGTGTACACCCATCGCACAAAATGGCTGAAGAGTCAGGTGCACCAAACCAGGTGCAAATGATTAGAAAATCATTAGAGACTAACATTGGAGGGTCCTGCCTTCCATAAAGATTAGAAACTTTTTCTGGTTTGGTCATTACTACACAACCATGTAGGTGTGTAGTAATACATCCTGCCAAGATCAAAAGAGCTTTCCGAGAACCAGAACAAAGATTATTAATGCACATGAGTCTGGCAGAGGTTACCAGGCCATTTTGAAGGAGTTCAAAGTACATCATTCCACTGTCTGACAGATCATCTACAAATAGAAAAAATTCCAGAACACTGGCAATATACATAGAATAGGTTGTTCCACCAAATGCAGCCCGAGAACAGCCTGAAAGATGTACGTAAAAGTCTCTAAGAACACCAGAATAACATTAAACGATCTACAGGCCTCTTGCTACAGTCTATGTTGAGTCAACACTCAAAAATAGATACTGGCTTAGATGGGTGGTTGTTTGCCTGCAAAGTCAGATATTATGTTTGTCAAAACCTCATACCAGCAAATCCTCATAACAAACTGTTAAGCATGGAATCAGTGGCAATAAGGAAAAGTTCAACTTGCCATTGATAAGTTAACCATCAATTCCATTTTTAACAGGCAAATTATTGAGGAGATACTGAGGCCTGTCCAAAAGCTGAAGTTAGACCAAACATGGAACTTGCAACAGGACAATGATCCAAAACACACAAACAGAGCTACAACAGAATGACTCAAAAAGAAGAAACGTCAGGTTAACGTCAGGTTAAGGCTGAGACAAAGCAAAGACCTCAAGCCGAAATGCTGTGAGGTAACTTCAAGTTGGCTGTGCATGCCACAGCAACAAATAGTTATTTCAGCCAAAGGGTGCAACACCAGCTGTTAAAGATAGGGGTGTAATTGTGTTTTCTGCTCAATTAAATTTGATTTGTTGTGCTTATTAAAGACGCAATACAACTGGCCTTCTTTAGACTAGTTGAGTATCTGGAGCATCAACAATTAGGTGTTCAATTACCGGATCATAAAGGTTTTGTCAAAGTCCAAGATTGTACAGGGTCAAAGGGATCTTGAAGAAGCAAGGCAATCACTCCATTTTGCAAGGCCATGCCATACCCTGTAGACGGTGCTTGATTAGATCCAATTTTGTTCTACAACAGGACAATGACCCAAAGCACAGATCCAAAGTATGCAAGAACTATTTAGGGAAGAAGAAGTCAGCTGGTATTCTGGCTATTATAGAGTGGCCAGCACAGTCACCAGATCTCAACCCTAATGAGCTGTTGTGGGAGCTGCTTGACTGTATGGTACGTAAGAAGTCAATCTAACTTGTGGGAGGTGCTTTAGGAAGCATGAGTTGAAATCTCTTCTGATTACCTCAAGAAGTTGACAGTTAGAATGCCAATAGTCTGCAAAGTTGTAATTGCTGCATACAAATGATTCATCAAAGTTTATAGGATTCATATTTAAATTAAAAATCATCTAAACATTTATATATTAATATATAGAAATATATATTTCTTATTAATTTGACTATACTTCCAATTCGAACAAATTTTATTCATGTTTTCAAAAACATAAAAAACAAGGATATTTGTAAATGTCCACAAACGCTGGAACGGTAGCGTTTATATATATATATATATTTGAGTCTAAAGAAAGAGAGAGCGAGAGATGGAGAGAGGGGTTTTTATATTGTCATATGTGTTACTATATATTTTATTATGTAGTTGTGTAGTTTCACCGGATCAATTGTGTAGTTTCACCGGATCAATTCATGTAACAGTGTGTGGATGTAACGTTCACTGGTCAGAGTTTCCCAGACTTATGATTAGAAAAGCACAAATGGTTTGAGTGGTGCTTTACCTGGCTGTGGTGCTTCTCTTGAGAGTTTGGTACTTTCTGACTTTTGGCCACCTGCACCTGTCTTGTGGCTGGTGCGTAAAGTACTGACCGTTAAGCCGAGAAATACTATAGCTACCACTTATTTGATTCCACATCATTCCTTACCACTGCTTGAGCCAACCAACCATTTGTATTGATAAGGAAGCTTAAGTACATTTTAATACAGTTGTTGGAACTCAAGCAAAACAATCACTGCTAAATGACAAAGTTTTATCTGCCACAATCATTTTCAAGGGAGAGGGTACATTGAATCCATGAAAACTGGCTTGTATCATTTTACTGCATGTTATTAATGATGACATTATTCTTTTGGGGGCTTTCATCAACTTCTTTGTCGGTCATGTCTGGTGTCTATCAGTTTCACAGTTGTGAATCATTACTTTGACCCGACTTTTACTTCCTTATTTCACATACAAGCGCTGCTGTGTTAATTTCCAGATCAAGTCTCATTTAGGCCAGGCAGACTGAAGACTGGATTGGAGCATATTTGTGAAACAGTATATTTTTTGTATTGTTATAATAATGGCAAGTGTATGATATTCATGTAGAACCAAGATCAAAGAACAAAGAACAAACAATCGTCTGCTTTATTTCAAACCCTGTGGCGGGCTGTTGGACTGAACCTCACAAGATTCAATAACATCTGCTACAGAGTGAGACATTTCTAATGGTCTCATTCTCTGTCTATATACCAGCATAGTTGCATGCATAACTAAAATATTGCAAGGCTTATTTCACTTCTTCCTCACAGATCGCACTGAATAACATGCCACGTGACACCTCTAACTTCTGTCAAAACAAGAGCGTTTTTTCGGTTCCCTAGTCTGGCCACATCATGTATCTTCTGCATGGCCTTGTTTTCACCTGTCGCCAACATAGGCCCTGTGCCCATGTGCACCTTCTGATTGTGCCTCGAAATTCTTCTCATCTCAGTCTTTTTTATTGTATTCGTTCGCTGTATCCACGTGGCGACCAGATGTCCTGGCCCCTCCACGTTAGCAAATTGTCAGACAACTATTTTGACATGTTTCGTAACGCCAAAGACATGTTAATAGTGCCACATGTCAATGTTTTAAGTGTTTGCTCGTAATAACGTATGTGCACGTATGTCTTTATACGTCTGTCTGAAGTGAAGACCCAATCCTTTAACCTGAAGCAAAGTGTCTAAACATGTGGCCACGTTCAGGTTGTGGAGAAGATTTGGACGATGGAAGTATGCCGGCAGCAGGTATAACCGGGGCTTGAGACCAGGACCATCAATTCAACATTCCAGGTGTACAGTCCCCTGGCGTCCGCATCCGTCCACCTCCTCTTCACAGCTGCCATTTCTGACGTCTCATGTTGCGTTCCCCAAATATTACAGACGGGGAGCGCAGACGTCGTTAAAAAAGAGAAGAAAAAGTGACCCCCCCCACCTGTCGTTCCAGCGTGGGCCAGGACAGCCATTGGGGCCCCCACCTGCACTGCTTTGGTCCGTACGTGGCGGCGTGCTGGGAGTCGGGCTCCATCAAACACGCTGTGGGGACGATGGATGGAGGACCCGACCCCACCCCCACTCCGCCATAACAGGTGGAGTTTCACGCTGTAGTCTGCGTAGATATTGGGTTTCCCCCTTTGATACCCCGTTACAGAATTCATTCATGTCCTGGCCGCGGCGCACGCCCTTTAAACTGACAAACCAAATGGGGAATGTCGGCATGAGCACACCTCTTGCTAACGTGTGTCAATTTTACAAGGGGCCTTTGGCGTTTGTGGGGCAACACTTGTAATTTAACGCGACGTTAAGAAACCAAGAAGTGACCCATGCGACAATGAAATGAATCCATTGCTCTCATGAAGTTATCACAGCTCGAGTATAATGGCCTATGTGCGAGGGACGAATGGCATGTGTGTGCATATGCGTTTCTAATAACAACTGTTTTAAATCTAAACATTGAGGCAGAAAAAGGTGGTCCTGTGTGTCTCGGCTGGTCGAACAATGCACTTGCAAGCACCAAAGAAAAAATGTATGAGTACATGGGTGTGAGACAGATGTTTTTGGATTAATGTTTCTGCTATGGTGTTGGTTATAGGCATCTCAGGGGTTTGTGGTATATTACTAATATACTACAGGTAAGTGCTTTGTCCAGAACTGCTCTTAGCAGCGGTATGTTGGCCATATACGTCACACCTTAGTGGTTTAACATACTAAAGAGGAAGAACAAACACCACATAATGCTGCCTGGTATTCACAGCACTACCCAAGTCACTGAGGGAGAAACAGCAGCATCGGAATTAGGAAATCCTGAAAAACTGCGTTATGTTTCCACGTAACCGTTATAAGCTTCATGTGCTTATTAAAGAACTGCCTACAAGTTGTTCCCAACCACTTCTAAAGCCAAGACACTGAGCACTCTGTCTCCTCTGGTGTGCTGGTCTCATTCGCGCAGCGCTTAGTTTTTCTTGACATTGATTGGTTATTGAAGAGCTTCTGAGACACCGGACACCCTGACCCCGGCGTTTTCAGTCGCGTCGTGAGTCATCTTCATGTCTGGTCATTGACACGAGGCCGCAAGGCGAACTTGGACTGCACTTGACTCCCGCGTCCTCCTATCTCTGGTGAAGGCTGGCCTCGTCCTAGATCCAGCAATGTGTCGGACATACCTCCCCACCAACAGAACAATGCAGGGGATTAAGTCGGGGAGCTAAATTTAAAGACCCTATGAAAATACCGGGGGTAGTTCAAACAGCCACAACAAGCAGGAACATTTATGACATTAGCCATCTCATACCGTGCCCGTGGCCTGTTGTCTTAACCCCCGTTACAGAGGCAGCACTCCTTCGACAAAGAAGCGTGAAAAAAAGACATACGTTCATTTTTATTTTCATGAGGGCCTTTGTTGCAAAGCATATGTTAGAAAGGATCTGAAATCGGAGACGCACATACATTCGTAACAGATATTATTCTAGCAAACATTTAAACGAACGCCCCCTTTATTTATTATGCCGCGTATATGGATTGACCCATTAGAAAAAACATAAGTTAGCTCTGTCAGGGCTCTGGCATGTTTTAATGGCCCTGGAAGCATCTCCTTCTGACTGCAATGACAAGTATGGATGGAGAAATGAAACCTTGCCCAATAAACAAGCAAGTAGGAGCCACTTGTGCAAGATAGTTTTGTGGATATCAATGGCACATTTGTTGTGCGCTGTTGAACTACTCAAAAGGTCCCTATGAGGTAAGCACAGCACTTTTGGCATTGTGGTATTTTCTCGGCAGGGAGACTGGCATCTGTTGTGCCCTTTGACCCTTTTGTTTTGTGTACACTAAAATATTCTATCATAAGATCTACTGCACAGCCAGAGAAGCTGTATGGCAAATGGTATTGTCCTAGCTGTTTGTTCTGATTTAACATGTAAAAATACTTCCTAGAAGGGCAGAAGTATTTTTGTCTGTGACAATATTTTTAGAGACTTTATTTCAGTGAGATTTATTATGCTGGTGCATCCATAAATCCACCCAGTGTTGACAGGATGTAAAGATCCCATGACGGCAAGGTGTTCAAAAAATACCGTACCGGCAGGGTGTTAAAAAGAGAAAGTGAGAAGTTCTAAAATGTTACCACTCCAAACTAATAAGGTATCTTATTCATTTTGTGTTTTATTCTTTTCACGGGCTGTCTTTCTTTGCTGAACCTGTGAATCACTGTGGACCTTCTAACTTATTTCCTGGAGTTAATTGTGTAGAACAAATTGTGCTGTAGTGTAATCCTCTCCATGAGAAGCCTTTCTCCATTAAATACCAAGGTCATAGTATCACCATATTCCCTGACCTACCATATTACCTGATCTACCCTGAGCACTGATGTTCTATAGCACATTAAGAAAACGTCAAAGCAATAAGATAACGTGTTTGCTTGTGAAAAAAAGTGCGTAATTTGACGATTGGTTGTTTTATTGAACTGAATCATATGGATCTTTTTTTTTTGCTTTTTTTAGCTCTCTGAAAAAAAATCCTCCCACACAGAGCTTTCCTTTGGAAAGATAATTTTCAGCAAGTTTAAAGATGCCAGTCTGGCACCCAGTAAATTATGCCAGAGAATATTACCTTAAAGTCCATATTGATTCCACTTATAGAGATGAAGCATTATGTGGGTGTTGAGCGGAGCAGTCAGAGTGGGTTTGAAAAATGACACTGCGTTACGAGGTATCAGTTTCAGTGGCTGTAAGAGAAACATGTGGTTGTCGGGCTTTTCTCCAAAGAACACAATCCCAGCTGAGAAGAAAAGACTCCAGAAGGAGTGCAGATATACCCTTGAAAACAAACGGCGCAATCTTTGATACAGTAGCTTCCAGTTTAGACGGTTTGCACTTTTCTGTGTTTTTATTAGTATTACTTAGTTGTATTCCAACCACAGATGGCACGGTTAATGAATAATGAAATATAAATCCACATAAGGAGTCTCAGGAAGTGTGCCATCCATGTGTTTTTAGTTTTAGTTTGTGGATGCTTAGATGGGTTGCATATTTTTCCACGTTTCTATAGGGGAACTGTACCAGTTCTTGTCTAAGGGTCCAATTGCCAAATCTTTACTATATTCATAAACTTTGTGTTGGTGCTCCCCTTGCCAGGTCTCTATTGTCAACAATCGTGTCATACCTCTCTCTCTCCGACTCTCACACACACAAAAACACACTTTAATAATAATGACAGAAAGATTAGGAGATAAAGAAACTATTTAATAAAGTGTATAGTTAATGATGTGTGGTAGTGTGTATTGAGGTGTGATTGTGTGGTTTGAAGTGTGGTGGTGTCTATTGAGATGTGGTAGTGTGGATTGAAGTGTGGTAGTGTCTATTGCGGAGTGGTAGTGTGTTTTAAAGTGTGGTAGTGTGGATTTCTTATGAAGTGTGGTAGTGTGTATTGAGGTTTGGTAGTGTGTATTGAGGTGTGGTAGTGTGTGTAGAGGTGTGGTAGGTTGTATTGTGGTGTGATAGTGTGTATTGTTAATGAACTGTAGTTGTGTGTATTGTAGTGTGTTACTGAGCATTGTTAAATTGTTGAAGTGTGTTTTAAGGTGTGGTAGTGTCCATTGTTTGCAAGTAAGTTTGTGTAATTAAATAATGTATTTTAATAAATTATGGTGTGATTAAGGCACGATAAGCCATCTGGAGTGTCAAATCAATGTGGCAATAAGTATTATGTATTACATTCATAAACACAGAATATGGTGTTTCAGTCATGCTTGATCATGCCTGGCCTCTGGACAAGTAGCCCTCTACTTCATGCGGTGTCAAATACATTGAACCATGTGAAGTAAAGACACTCATGATATCATGGGGATTTCACCGTTGTCTTTGGAGTTCCCTGGTTTCTAAAGAAGAGGCGAGTTCGGCAATATGTCTCATTTGACTACACAGATTAGGGGGTTTTAACACTGAAGGTACATTTGTTATTTTTTCTGGGAGAATAACCTGATCAAAAGGAGTAGTAAGGCCACTTTTGGTTGTAATGATGCATCTGTGACAGTTCCTTTTGTGAGGTTTCCCTCAAATATCCAGATAAATGATGGGTCTGGGAGATTTCCTATAATGGAAGTCTTGGTTGCACGTTTGTGGAAGCAGTTGTGTCTTATACATATGACTTGTATGGTTGAGCTATTGTGTCATATACGTTAAACTAAGTTTTCAAACCTGTGAAAAGGGACCAGAAGACGATACACATTCTTTGTCGTAGCTCTGAACTAGCTCATCTGATTCACCTAATCAAGGGAGTGATAATTAGTTGACAGCATGAAATGGCTGCCGGACTTCCTGAAGAGGTCAGACAACCTCTGGTCTATCTATGGTGTAATAAGACTTGTGTCTCCCTGCTTCTGAGACTAGGCTCAGTCTATGGAATTACTTTATACATTCTGCCAGTAGTGGGTATTTACAACTAGTCTCTCACATATTCATAATGAAACACATTTATTTTTGATTCATGCTGGTGACACACAAACTAGTTGCTATTGCTTGACCAGGCACTGACAATAATTCCAATTCTCAGTGAGGTAATTACTGCAAAACCTGTGGCTAAATGTAAGTGTGTGGCACTGTGTTTGCCGGGGGCTTGCACTAGCCATGTTGGGCCCTCATTTCTTAGGCAGGCCAACAGCATGCTGTAATATTGGTGAAGTTACAGTGTGATCATCTCTTTCGCACGACAAATGCTGCCTGAATCCCTACGACACAGGACACGATTCTCATTTATGAAAGCACTAAGGAAATCCAACTACAGCAGTTCCTGTTGCAGCATTTGACAAGCGAAGAAGCCCATGTGTGAAAAAGTGTGAGACCAAGGAAGGGAAAACTGTTGAAGAAAATAGCTGAAAAAACGGAATCTTCTTGCTTCGGTAATGCTGCAGAGTGACCACAAAAATGTCTTTGAACCATGTCAGTCTGTTATCATTAACTTACTTTTTTCTCTCTCTTGCTAGTTTTTTTTGGTCTGCAATCATTTACCACAACATCAGCATTTTCCCTCCAAATTACATCTGAAGGCAATCCTTTCCCCAGTCACCACCCTTAAAGAAGCACTGGAGTCTTAGTTCGGGGGCTTCATTTTATAGCACAGACAGTTAAAATACCCCTCAATTGAAGTTGTTTGAGATAGCATCACATTCATTCAGTCCATGTCTGCGTCGTTTAACCCTTTGTAGAAGAAAAGGGGTATGAAGGAAAAGGTAAAGCAAGAGAGCAACAGAGGAACCGAAAATGTCATGAATGGACATATTTTCTAGTTATAGGTCTTGTAGTTGATCCTTTAAACTAACTGTTCAAATCTGTTCTAGTTATGACTTATGTGTCTTTTAGCAAATGCATAATTTTGCATGGCAGTTTCAAGGCTTAAATTACAGACATCTCTAGTTTACACACAACCACAACTCTCTGTCTCTTTCGCTCTCTCTCTCTCTCTCTCTCTCTCTTACTCTGCCTCTGTGAATAGCCTCCAATGCAGTATTAAAGATGCGTAGCAAATTTGTGAATGAATGGTTCTGATTGAATTCTTGATGACATTTTTTATTCTGCTTCAAACATTGGTGCTTTTTGTTTGGTTTTGTTCCCATCTCATATATTACAAAACTCACTCATGTTTAGTTCAATATGTCAACGATCTACACAGTAGTGTAGAACTTATATCAGATATGTAATAACAAGTACTTAATAAGTACATAATGAGAAAAACATTCTTAATGATAAATGTTATTGCTCTTTTACTCAGGATCTACTCCTGTTGGCAACATGTACTTTCTAACTACAGAGAAACCATGACGAGATATATAATAAATAAATATTATATATATATATATATATATATATATATATATAATAATGATATACCGTATTTTTTGCACTACAGGGCGGACTTAAAAGCCTTTAATTTTCTCAAAATACGACAGTGCGCCTTATAATCCGAAGCGTTTTATATATGGATTAATTCTGGCTTTCTTATTATTTTACTGACCTCGAAGCGATTTTGTGTGGTACAAGGCGCTCACGACGCTAAGTCAAATTGTTTTAGTACGACTTTGGTAAAGCCGCACCGCTTGCAGCATTACGGGTACCGTAGCCCGGAGCGTCGCGGAGTAATACATACTGTGCTTCACCGGCGGAATCATCACTGAACTGCCAGCTAATAGCAACGACACTGACTCGGATAATGACCGGAGGGATTTGGGCATGTTGGATGACGTAATCGCCCAGCTACTAAACTCGGACACTGAAGGTGAAGAATTTGAAGGATTTGTGGACGAAGAATTAACTGAAAAAGTTAGTGTTTTGTGTTGTATTTTACGTGTTATAACTGAACAATTTTGAGAGTTTTTGTGAATACGCTAACGTTTAATTTAGCGATATCAGACTGTGTTTTTTATGTGTTACAACTGAACAAGGTTGGTAGTTATTGTGAATACGCTCATTAACGTTTGAGGGGAGGAAATGGGAGAATGTACAGTCCGAGTAGGGGAGGAAATGGGAGAATGTACGGTCCGAGTAGGGGAGGAAATGGGAGGATGTATGGTCCGAGTAGGGGAGGAAATGGCTGGTGGAACCTGTGAAGGATCAGCAGGTTCATACCAGCACCCAGGTCAGCTGGATGAAGATAGAGAGGGAGAATGATGGGGTAACGGAGAGCGACAGTTCTTATTTCCCCTGGCTCCAGGTCCAGCTGGTGTCTCCATGCTGCTGGTGGCGTCAGATCATTATTCCACCCCAGAGACCGTTGGAGATGTCAACACCACGCCAGCCTTAGTTACATTCCCACCAAAAACGAGGCTGTGTTTGTGTTTGTCTGTGAGATGTTTGCACGTTGAATAGGTTGGTAACAATGATAAACCAAGATACACTCTAAGCCTAATGATTGTTTTTTGGCAGAGTAATGTATTTTCTTTGTGGCGTTTTCCTGTCTAAAAGGCAACAATGTTTTTGTCCAGTTTATAAAAGTAGCCAAACCAATTAAGTCCATCTCCTAGCCAAAGTGGTTGCCTTTCATGAATCATACAATTTAATGTGGTCATCTTTATGTATCTCCTCCGCACAACTGAACCAAATATTTTGTTTTATTTCACTAAGATATGAAGGTCATGTTAGGACTTGTTGACCTACCAAATCGCATTGATAATTTCTCTTAATGTACATACTGGCAGATGTCTTGGCGGAGATGCACTGATTAATCATGAGAACATTGGAAAAAGAAGTTCCAGATGACAATCAATCACCCTCGCTTTGGGGCTCCAAACAAGATTTCACCTCGTGGGGCATCAATGATCATGAGGTAGGTGAGGGTTTAGCCCAGAACGTCATGGATTAAAATCCTGCAGTGCACGCAAGGTCCAGGCCCGTCTGAAGTTTGCCAATGACCATCTGGATGATCCAGAGGAATAATGGGAGAAGGTCATGTGGTCTGATGAGTCAAAAATAGAGCTTTTTGGTCTAAACTCCACTCGCCGTGTTTGGAGGAAGAAGAAGGATGAGTACAACCCCGAGAACACCATCCCAACCATGAAGCATGGAGGTGGAAACATCATTCTTCGAGGATGCTTTTCTGCAAAGGGGACAGGACGACTGCACCGCATTGAGGGGAGGATGGATGGGGCCATGTATCGCGAGATCTTGGCCAACAACCTCCTTCCCTCAGTAAGAGCATTGAAGATGGGTCGTGGATGGGTCTTCCAGCATGACAGCAACCCGAAACACACAGCCAGGGCAACTAAGGAGTGGCTCAGTAAGAAGCATTTCAAGGTCCTGGGGTGGCCTAGCCAGTCTCCAGACCTGAACCTAATAGAAAATCTTTGGAGGGACCTGAAAGTCCGTATTGCCCAGCGACAGCCCCAAAACCTGAAGGATCTGAAGAAGGTCTGTATGGAGGAGTGGGTCAAAATCCCTGCTGCAGTGTGTGCAAACCTGGTCAAGAACTACATTAAACGTATGATCCCTGTAATTGCAAACAAAGGTTTCTTTACCAAATATTAAGTTCTGCTTTTCTGATGTATCAAATACTTATGTCATGCAATACAATGCAAATTAATTACTTAAAAATCATACAATGTGATTTTATGGATTTTTGTTTTAGATTCTTTCTCTCACAGTTGAAGTGTACCTATGATAAAAATTACAGACCTCTACATGCTTTGTAAGTAGGAAAACCTGCAAAATCGGCAGTGTATCAAATACTGCAGATACTGTCTACTTGTTCTCCCCACTGTAGACCCAGACATCCAACACCACTAACATTACACTCAGTACTTTAATATCCTCAGTGAATGAACAATATCACAACAAGCAATCTGAGAGGTGAACTCAATAAACTGGTAAATACTTAAACTGCAAATTTCAGCAACTCAATATTGGATTCAGTAAATTTGCTCTGTATTCCAGATCTGCAACAATGTATTCAGTCATTCATTATGGCTGGCTACTTATCGTATTTGGCTGATTACTCCATACACTTGTCCAAAGCAAATTGCGGGAGGGTTATGTATCTTGCTCAAGGGAAATACTAAATATTGTCACTCATGCAATCAGAAGATATCTGAAAATTATTTTGCTGGTGTAATCATCAAAATGACATATGCCCGTGTGGTGATTATATTATGTGGCGTCCGTGATACGCAATGATTTTTGATGATAAATGTATTTTTGTTCATTTCACTTTTCATGGGACAGGGGGGCGTCATTGCCACAAAACCACATGGTGTGACCCACTACGTAGCAGAGGCCACGCTGGAGAATTGAAATCAAGCATGACGAGACCAAAAAACTAAAGTTATAGTTGGGCTTTCATGCCCCATTTACATTGAAACAATCACTCACTTTTGGGGTTTCAAATTCACAAAGATCCCAGGCCAACGTTTAAGGGTGAACACTCAAACTACAAATCAAATATCTAGGAAGCCATTTAATACGCTTCTTAATGTATTCCAGAAGTGAAGATGCTCCTCCTTTCAACTGTGCCTGTCAGCTACAATATTCCTTGACAGGTGAAGGCGGCAGATGGCCCAGTCATTCAGACAAGTGCCCCCTGACCCAAATGTGGCTAGTTCAAATCCCAGAGATAAGGATGAGAAAGAAAATGTATTTGCACTTGAGCAAGGCACCTAACTAATCTTGTAAATTACTCTGGAAACTTCTAACAGAAATAAGAAAGGTTGCTAACTCTTCATGACCTGCCAGCATGGAATAGCAGTGGGGGAGAATACAATTGGTAGGATCTTTACAGATGTCTTCATAATGATGTTGTTGCTGATAATACTGATGTTAGTGCTGTGCCAGAGGGGACCTGAAAGGCTGACATGGCAACCCCAGAACTCGCCCAACAGACATTATCAGCGCCCTATGCTTTTACCCACACTAGTAGGGTAAAAGTACTTAAATGTTGGAGCTAACCATGCGTAAAAGGACACCTGCAATGTCAATGAGCTCTGGTTCACCTGGAAGTCAATTGTTTTCCAGTGGAACTCTGTGCTTGCATCCTGTTGTCTACAGGACAGTGGACAGGCAGTTCTAGTACTGTTCCTTTTTTTCCCACTGTGACATGTAAACCCAATCAAGCACAGATCTGCATGGAGAATATCACTTGAAACTAATCCCGGAGCATACAGTCGTGGCACCGACACACCATTCTTGAACTATATTCACCTAGGACTACTTGTGCCACAGCTCGGAAATTTCCCATGCAAATGTGTTTAAGCTAAATAGGATGATGCCTGATCAATCTTCAGCATTGTGTCATTGAATTAGCAGGGACTTAAGAGCAAATGTGTTATTAAATCTTGTCTTTTCCAGTTCACTGATCTCGATAGCAATATATCAAAGTCCCACATGATGTACTTGCGTTTCCTCCACCTCAATCACCTGGTAGCAAGGCATCCACTAAATAATACATTGGCTTGATTTTTCGGATGGATTTTCCATTTGAGGGTTGTACAATTTCCAGGAAAGTGGCTTAAACGTGATTCCATACTGGGCCCCCTTTAACAGTCAGTGTTTGTCACTCAGATTAACGGTGAGATCTCCATCGTTACTTGACACAAGACGGCGGCTCTGTCTGTATTTTAGAGGATGCATTTTTATCCCAAGTGTACATTCAGAAATATCTCTAAGGCTCAACTTGAATTGGAGACACTCTCCTAAGATTACAAGATGAGAGTTCTTGAAACTACTGAATACACTGAAAGGTGGGATTATACTTGCAAAGCAGGTGTTAATTGTGTCTTCAGCAAACCATTTTGGAAGACGTGTCTTCATTCCATCATGACCATTCAGGAAGATAGCAATTCACTTACAGATGAAGAAACAGAACGGATGAACAGCTCAGCTCAGTGAGCAAGATGGAAAACTTGTCTCTCACACTTAACACACAGCATCTGGTTATCTGTACAGTTGCACCACGGTAACCACGATCGAAAACATCAGAGACATTTAGCACAGGGCCCCAATTTAGCTGTTATGAAAACTGACCCACTTGTGTGGTTTACATCGGGCCACAACTTATGTAGCTTTAAGTATTGCTATCACACTGTACTACACAGTAACTGTATGTAAGGATATCAGTGACATGTATGTCCATTTCAATCAGTTATATGTTAGCACTGCACCAAATCCAGTCTCGGTGGCTGGGGAGAGCATTTTTGTCTTCAACAAGGTATGGAAGCTTTCATGTCAGACTTTAACCAAGTCAACAATCAGTAGCAATGTAGGTCTATTTCGCGTATACATACAGGTTTTTTTGGTAATGCAGAACCGATTGAACCTCCACTGTTGGACAAGCCAAACCTGTTTGAATGCTATTTCACCACAGCGATTCACGAAGATGCATTTCCTCTTTCAAGTCTCACAGTTACACAGGGATTTTATTCAGTGGCTCATCTTAGAGGCGCTGTCAGAGAATCTCTCTCTGTCACACACACACACACATACCGACACACAAATATGCAGAGAGGCTTCCCTTCCCTCCCAAATACGGGGATGAATCAGATGCCTGAATGCCCGCGCCATCCCTCATTAACCGGCATTCCAGAAGGCTGCGGGCCTGGGCCTGGAGGGCAGCACGCGGTTGGTGGTGAGCTGGACCGGTGACAGTGATTGATTGAAGTATGATTGATGGATACAGCTGATCCTCCAGCTCCGTTTTCAATTGTTGTGGCCCTCGGCACTTCTCACCTTGTAAAGCGCTTTGAGGGAACTTTGTCGCGAGGGAGGGTGGACGTGGGTGTTGGGAGGGGCGGGTGAGTTGACGTGTTGCTGAGGTGAACAGGTGCCACCCTCGCGACAATCTCCATGAACCCCCCCCCCCCCCCTCAAGCCCCCACTGTTTGGGCCCCGCGCTGTGAGTTGCATTACTGCGGCCTGTGCTCTCTGAGATCCAGACTCTGAAGTGGGCCAGCAGCTAGCTCTTGGCCCTGGGCAGGGGCGCTGGCAGGAGACCCGAAGCACTCTGCTCCCTCCATGCCGCCACAGTCCAAGGGGACAATTACCCTTCTGAAGCTCGGGGGGCCGCAGGGTTCCTACTTCTGTGCCAACTTCAACTTCTGTCTCGCTTTGAGGCCGCACTGAAATGTTCCCACATTCCCTAATACCGACACGTGTGGGGAAAGTGTGTATCTGAACCTTCTGTAGGATACGTGCCCGCATGCCGTGCCCCTGCACTCAGAATGTGTCAGTATGGCGTCCCCGGGAGAGGTAATGTCACGTTCCCCTGGTCGTCCTCAGCATGTACCTTATTTACTGGTGTGTGTTTGTGTGTGCGTGAGTGTATGTTTTTGTGTCAGGACAGCTGTTCCCACCACAAGTCTTCTGTACACAATTTGATGCACCAAATGCAGACATTTAGGCTGTGGAGATTCTTTAGAATATATTGTCAATCTAACTTGTTCATTACCATTCTCATGTTCCATTCTCCACTGTGTATGAGTTTCCTCCCTCGTTGGTGATGTTTGGAAGAGCTCTCAGTGTAATTCCTCACAACTGTAAAATGACGTGTGTCATGGCCCAAATCAGTGGTCAGCCTCGGAGCTGAATTGAAGCCACATAGGAGCTAATCGATAGGCTGCAAAGCTTCGGCCCTGTTAAAATTGCCCCCCCCAGCAACCGGGTGCTATTTGAACTGCCCTTCAAGTTTAGTCATCAAAAAAGCCAGGTGTTGTTTCCATGAGCAACAAGGAAAATGTTAAGACTGAGGTACACCCTGGAACAAAGTCACCCGTCTCGACAGAGGTCTTGGACCATGTCACTCTCTGTAAACACACTGTGTGGCATTGGGGATAATGTTCAAAGAGAGACTGACCTCTGTATGTGAGTTATACCAGTGTTTTACCGTATCTTGGTTGAAACAGGGCTCCTCTTCTATCCTCTCCGAGGGTGACATGCACACTGGCCGTATCCAAAATCTATCTTACATACGGTTGAACTACACACTAGACACTCACTAATATTGCTGCATATGCAGTGGGGAGAACAAGTATTTGATACACTGCCGATTTTGCAGGTTTTCCTACTTACAAAGCATGTAGAGGTCTGTAATTGTTATCATAGGTACACTTCAACTGTGAGAGACGGAATCTAAAACAAAAATCCAGATAATCACATTGTATGATTGTATGCATTTTATTGCATGACATAAGTATTTGATACATCAGAAAAGCAGAACTTAATATTTGGTACAGAAACCTTTGTTTGCAATTACAGAGATTAAACGTTTCCTATAGTTCATGACCAGGTTTGCACACACTGCAGCACGGTTTTGGCCCACTCCTCCATACAGACCTTCTCCAGATCCTTCAGATTTCGGGGCTGTCGCTGGGCAATACAGACTTTCAGCTCTCTCCAAAGATTTTCTATTGGATTCAGGTCTGGAGACTGACTAGGCCACTCCAGGACCTTGAGATGCTTCTTACAGAGCCACTCCTCAGTTGCCCTGGCTATGTGTTTCAGGTCGCTGTCATGCTGGAAGACCCAGCCCCGACCCATCTTCAATGCTCTTACTGAGGGAAGGAGGTTGTTGGCCAAGATCTCGCGATACATGGCCCCATCCATCCTCCCCTCAATGCGGTGCAGTCGTCCTGTCCCCTTTGCAGAAAAGCATCCCCAAAGAATGATGTTTCCACCTCCATGTTTCACGGTTGGGATGGTGTTCTTGGGGTTGTACTCATCCTTCTTCTTCCTCCAAACACGGCGAGTGGGGTTTAGACCAAAAAGCTCTATTTTTGACTCATCAGACCACATGACCTTCTCCCATTCTGAACCCTCACCTACCTCATGATCATTGATGCCCCAGGAGATGAGATCTTTCATGGAGCCCCAAAACAAGGGTGATTGATTGTCATCTTGAACTTCTTCCATTTTCTAATAATTGCGCCAACAGTTGTTGCCTTCTCACCAAGCTGCTTTCCTATTGTCCTGTAGCCCATCCCAGCCTTGTGCATGTCTACAATTTCATCCCTGATGTTCTTACGCAGCTCTCTGGTCTTGGTCATTATGGAGAGGTTGGAGTCTGTTTGATTAGGTGTGTGGACAGGTGTCTTTTCTACAGATAACAAGTTCAAACAGGTGCAGTTAATACAGGTAATGAGTTGAGAACAGGAAGGCTTCTTAAAGCAAAACCAACAGGTCTGTGAGAGCCGGAATTCTTACTGGTTGGTAGGTGATCAAATACTTATGTCATGCAATAAAATGCAAATTAATTACTTAAAAATCATGCGTCTCTTACAGTTGAAGTGTACTTATGATAAAAAATATAGACCTCTACATGCTTTGTAAGTAGGAAAACCTGCAAAATCGGCAGTGTATCAAACACTTGTTCTCCCCACTGGACCTATTTGGTGCTCGTTCACTGAAGGCATCATCAAACAGGCAATTGAAATGCACACAAGACGCATGGCATATTAAATAAGCACTCTTGGAGATGATGAGGACTTTTGTTTGCATAAAATAATCACATTAGTCAAAGCTTATCAGCACTATCATCGCATTATCCTCTTGTATGCGGCTTGCCTCAGTGCTTGCCTCAGTTGCTGCCTCAGTGCTTTGGCTGACATCATTTAAATTCAGTCCAGCATAGTTGTCACGGTGTTGTTGTGCGGCAGAACCAAAAGCGGACATTTTGTAAAGTAAAAGGTGATTTAATCCAATAAACAAAAAGACACACTAACACGAACTGTAAACGTCAAAAGTAAAGGTGCTGTGATAAACAACAAAACAGAACTTAAATAGCTTACAAGGAACATGTAGCGTATCCACTCGACATAGGATTAAACAAAGACAAACCGTGAGCTGTTGAGACATTCACAAACAAACAATAAACCACACCGGGTGTGGCGAAAACCTAACCTAAGTAGGCTCCCCAATCAGAGTCAACTGAATGCAGCTGCTCTGACTGGGGAGCCCACAATGGCATGGAGATGGCTAGAGGCCTCTCCATGTGCCATGCCCTGAATGGGAGCCCCAAAGCATAGAGATGGCTAGGGGCCCGCATCCAGGACATGACAGAGCCCCCCCCCAAGGCCGCAAGAGTCAAACAAGGGAGGGAGGGCGGGCAACGGCGGCGGTTCCGCAGGGGGCGGCCGCGGCGGCGGCTCCGGCGGGGGCTCCGCAGGGGGCGGCAGCGGCGGTGGCTCCGCAGGGGGCGGCAGCGGCGGTGGCTCCGCAGGGGGCGGCAGCGGCGGTG